>OZ020247.1:710300-968827 GCA_963971285.1 Astropecten irregularis | reverse complement strand
CACTTTTTATATATATAAAAAAAAATTTGTGCACAAACGTATATGGAAGAACCACCCAGTTACGCGATAAACCCCCCCAGGTCTGAGGACGTGTCTACACTACTGCTCACTCACTACTCACTCACTACTCACTCACTTCTCACCTACTCAACCACTCACCGTGTTGGGCAAGTAAAATGTGCTCAGAGAGTATCTAAGTCTTAAAGGTCATTTCATACTGGTTTTTTTTGTCAAAGAAATGCAGATTCATGGGCAAAAATATCAAGGAAGACTTAACAGTCATCTGTGATATTGTCAGTCCCATACGGTGACCACTTTTTGAGAAAATGGTGAAAAACGACACGGCATTCTTGAAATATTTTTACCGTTATTTGTTATATTCTGAAGATCAAAATTTTTTGTTTTTGGTCATTGGTTCAATTCAATTCAATTCAATTCACTAGTCTCCACTGGCCAGTCTGTCACAGCCAACCTGATCTTTTGCAGATCCTCAAGTGGCCTTTTACTTCCAATGAAAATATTATTTTTGGTGTCACTTATTTAGCTATTTTATATTCAGATAAATTATTTTACATTGCTGTGTCGTGCACACCGCACCTCGCATCGGCAGAGATGGAGTCGACTTGTCTCGAGTCGAGTTGTCTTTGTGGTCGAGCTGTCTCGGATTTGAGTTGTCTTTGTGGTCGAGCTGTCTCGAAGTCGGGCTGTCTTTGCAGTTGACTTGTGTCGAGTTGAGTTGTCTTTGTGGTCGATTGTTTCAAGTCGAGTTGACTTTGCGGTCGACTTGTCTCGAGTTGAGTTGTCCTACGCTCAACTTGTCCAGTGCCCTATGGATAATTTATAATTGGAGGCGAAAGACCATCACTATAGAAATTGCAAGCTTCACATTGGTTTGAATACACCACTACATTTTAAAGTATAACAAATTGAATTTCTTTTTCTTGAAGGTTCTTGATGACATATGGGTATCATGGCGCCTGTTCAACCCCAGTCAGAGGTGAGTCAATATTAATAGAACTTCTTGAAAAGTGAACAAAGACAAATTGACTGGAGTGGGATTCGAACCACTGACCAGAGAAACCGAGAATTGAGGCACAACATGAACGCCAACTTCATTAGATATGGAACCTAGAGAGAGACCAACATAGTTGGGCTGGAGCGCCGATAGTTATTCAGGTGGCCACTGGTTCGAATCCCGCTCCACAGATTTTTCTTTGTTCTCTGTTCAATGACTTAAAATGAAGGGTGTCAGTTTCCTATGTTGTTATTTGATGATTAATAGAATTTAAGAAGTAAATATAAACCCCTCAAACTATGGAAGTAAAATCCTCCAAAAAAAGTTCTGCAACTCAAGTTTGAGGGATGATATCGTTTTTGTTACTGATCTATGAACGGTGAAACTGGTATCAATGGAAATGTGATTATTCCTCTTTACAATGATATGTCATTTGTTATGCTAATGTTCTCGTGGAATGTACAGTCCTGATAAATATGCAGCAATGTCAACAATGAAATGTTGCAAAATGTTTTGTTTTCAGTAGAGAATTCCTAATAGTTTAAAAAAATGGACTGAGTTTGATGAATGGTGTTGATGCGCTGATGCGTGAAAGCACGGTCCATACATGGTGTATTCTCATTTGCAACATTTCACTTCTGACTTTGCCCTTTATTCAAGAGAAATGCACATACCATGATTACATAATCACAACAGATGGCACATCATTGTAAAGAGGAATAATCACGCTTTCCAATGATACCAGTTTGATCATTCATAGATCAGTAACAAAAAGATATCATCCCT
Organism: Astropecten irregularis; assembly: GCA_963971285.1. Taxonomy (NCBI): domain Eukaryota; kingdom Metazoa; phylum Echinodermata; class Asteroidea; order Paxillosida; family Astropectinidae; genus Astropecten; species Astropecten irregularis. The sequence continues at coordinate 967,026 of OZ020247.1, read as the reverse complement.
CAAACTTGAGTTGCCGAACTTTTTTTGAGGGGTTGATAAATTTCTCTGCATTTTAAAAGAAATTTTTGCATTTACAGAATATTTCTTTTGTTTCCCCCTTGGAGGTATCGGATGGCTGTTCATCTTGGAGACATAAGAATCCGAGCAGAGATGCAGAATGATCTCAAGAAAGATGCAACAAATGACAAAGCCGACAAGACAACGAAGAAAGGTTGAACTAGATTCCCTCTACAGAGAGAGTTGTGACAATGGCCGGAGTTTGGAAACAAAATGTCTGCCCATTATAAGTATAAGCATTGACGCTATATCAGCCATTTTGTTTCCAATCTGGGGCATCTTCTCTGTGAAGGAGCTGTTGCTTGTATCTGTGTACTTCCCAAGACGTGTGGTCCAGCCAGAGTACTTTTTTTTTAGCTTTGGCTGATTAATTGACCATTTTAATGCCTGGGCCCAATTTCATGGAATCAGTTATGGCCTATTTTTGTGCTATTTTATGGAATCCATATAAAGCAAGGCTTTCGGTGCTTACTCGGTAAGCAAAGTTTTTCTAGGCTAACCTTGATATATTTCTGCTTACGCACTGTCATGTGCATTCTGCAGAACGTCCTTGCTTAGCGTAGCAAGAAAGAAATCACTCCCTTGAAATACGCTAACTGTATATAAAAGCAAAAACATTTTAAGCAAAGAAATTTTGTTTATGTGAATGGACTTGATGAAATTGGGCCCTGGTTTAATACTCGGCTGAATGGTTTGCAGCTTACCATAATCTAATTCAGATTTATATTTGTTAACATTTTTATTCCTAGGATCGTCTTTTTTGGGTTCAACCTATGTCATATCAGCCATACGCTTTGTTACAAAGGTGAGTGAATTAGAAACAAAATCAAATAATATTTTATGATTCTGTTTCTAGAGTGAAAAATCACCTACATTTCTATTTGTGAGTAATAGTGGCTCAGTAACCAACTGGAAGTCAACTGAAATTTTTGTTTTTTTTTGCTGAGCTCAGACAAGATCTATTCTGAAATTATTTAATTTTGTGTTTACAATTGGAATATTTCCTTGGCAGGAACTCTTTGAGTGCTGTGTGTGTTAGGACAGAAAAGCCCTCATTTAATAATATTCCATTATGTTAAAGGTAGTATCATACCAAAACAGACATTTTCACAGATTTACGTATAACTTACAGGGTATGAAGATGGTAGTGGTAGAAACCTATTGTTAAAATGTTTCTACCTGAAATGGTGTATTTGTCCAGAAATAAGCAAAACAACGACCAAAAATCGTTTTGATCTTTTAAAAGATCAAAAATAAAAGAGAAAAACTCAAGAAATACTGTGGCCGTTTTTCACGATTTTCTCAAAAAGTGGGTGCCGTATGGGGCTGAAATTTTCACAGATGACTGTTACTGTAGCTGTCTTGATATTTTTGCCCATGAATCTGTACCGGGGTATTTCTTTGACAAAAACCAAATTATGATACTATCTTTACAGTTAATTTGGATTGATACACCATACAAGATCAGAGGCCAATTTCATAGAGCTGCTTAAGCACCAAAATTTGCTTAACCACCAAAAACCTTGTTGAATAGAATCAGTATGCCAGCCAAAACTCCTTGTGAATGTTGTGCCCAGCAAACAATGGCCGAATACAAGTCAAAAGCAGTAAACATCACATGAACATTTGGTTGGTAATCCTGTTTGATCAAGGAAGACTTTTCATGCTTAATAAGCAGCTCTATGAAATTAGCCTCTGGTTGTAACAAAGACTACATTACGCCATCTGCATGATTGTAATAATGCAAAGAAATGTATTTTTCTTCATACAGATGATGTGTTTACAAGTTGAAGCCTTGAACATTATGTTGTTGAATGCCATTGGACCAGATTCATTACTGCACGTTACCATCAAGAATATATCCCTGGCTTCAGAAGCTCTCTCGGAACAGTAAGAAACATCAACCATTCATCTATAAACAGTTCAGGGGGCATGGGGTGCTGTGGCCTAGTGCTCTGGGGCCAATTTCATTAAACTGTTAAGCACAAATATTTGCTAAGCACAAAAATGTCTCGCCCAATAAAACAAACCACCATTGAAAATTCTATTTGATATTCTTAGTCAGCCAACAACAGCCAAAGTGATACACAACACGTGGAAATTTGGTTGTTAACCCTGTTTTTATTAAGACAGAAATGTCATGCTTAGCAAATTTTTTTTTATGGCCCCTGTTGTGTCAAACTCAAGATCTTGTGGTCAATCTACAGATTGTGGGTTCGAATCCAGCCATGGGTTAATGGTGCTTGCATCCTTGGGCAAGATGCTTTGTCACATATTGATCCTCTTCACCCAGGTGTAAATGGGTACCTGCGAGGGTAGAGATTGCTTTGTGGTTTGATTAGCCTCTGTGCGCTTTAAAGTAGCCGGGGCTGTATACTCCCCAGGGAGTTGAGATGGTTTCAGGAATGTAAACTATGGCGTGATGACCAGGGATAATAATACATCTGTACTGCGTTGATCTTCTTGGAAAGGCGCTTTATAAATGCTCATTATTATTATTATAACAGTTTAGTTTTGTGACTTTATTTGCTGACCTTTTGGAGAGGGTTGTCGATAGAGAGCAGCAAACTACCAGTCTCCTGAAAACATTTGTAAAAAGTACGGCGGTTGTCCAAAAACTTTCCAAAAGACGCAGCAAGATACGGTGAAATTTACATTCAGGCAATTTACAATTAATTTTTAGATTCACATTGCCATCCACTCCGAATTTAATGCCCGAAAACACAAAGTGAGATGAAATTCTTATATTTGGCGAGGAATATATGGTAGGTCTTGCTGGAAATCTCTTGGCAAAGTAAAAACTCTGCGCCCAAAACACTGCTGTTTGCCGTGGGCCACCGTGATAGTTTGTAACTCGCCCTTTTGATGGCCAATCTCCACAGATTCTGCATTTGTTTGTCCTTGTTTGGGGAACTCATGTCCCCCTGCCACCACAACTGAACATTGCACAGCATGTACCGGTCATTCTCATACGATTAATTACGCCAGTTGTGTTTACGACGAATATTCGTGCACAAAACAATGACAACAAAATCGACACACTTTTCCCGAGACCACTGAAGGGCGCCCTCTTGAGATTAACAATGGTAAGTCAAACGTCTTCCATTGATATTGTTGTTTATTGATGGAGGATGATATTGATGATTTGGTTTTTTTTTGTCCAATGTTACACAGAGTGATCTGCACTGATCTAGAAGTACAACAGTTGACCCTTAGAATGCTCCGTAGTGCAAAACCAGTGAGTAGGCTACCAATCTTTATAATTCAATTTATTATATCGATTGGAAATAACCTTTTTATACAAGTAATAAACTGCTGCAAACTGCTCATCAGCAAAAATAATGACCTGAAATGTATCAAATGCTTTGAGTTAGGAGGGCCTGACGCATTTCCTTCTAGGATCTTTCTCAAAGGCTTGAGATCCTAGCCTTTGAGAAAGATCCTGCAAGGATTGAAACATTTCAGGCCCTCTTAACTCCAAGCTTTTAACTCTTGACTTTTCAGTGGCAGAGTCCGACTAGCATTACAAGTTACTCTTTCTTCACAAATTCAACTTTTCAAAATTTCAACTCATTTTGTTGTGGTTGAATAACAAACAAAACGGTATTGAAGATAAAGGATTAGGGCTCTTGTTATGTTTATAGACCTTTCTTTTGCAACGTCACAGCCCGAGTTTTTGCCAAGCAAGATGGCGGAAACTATGGAGAGCCGTCAAAGCCAGGCATAAAAAATAACCACAATTTGAACACAATTTGTACACAACGATTCATAAACATGAAATGATATTTCTGAATGTAATGGAAATAGCTCAAGCTATGTTGGTGTGTATTTTGTACAGCTATGGAAAGCTTGCAAAAATGTTGAATTTGGTCAAGCCGTCTTTTGAGAAGACGAAATGATTTGCAACATTTGGCCGCCCATGCCAACCAGCTTTGAAAATTTGATAACAAAGGAACTGTCTATTGTGCCTGGTATACGAAATCCATCGGTCGCTTGATCAATTTATCGATCGATTGATTATCAGCTGATTGATTGGTTTATTGATTATTTTCTGACTGACAGGAAGTTCGAGAGCAATCCCACGTGGCCCACGCCTCCACTAGTCTGAAAGTGTCTATGCAACTGGACTTGATCATGAAGAAAATCCTGGTAATTTATACAAGTATTTGGGCAACTCCATGGTAACTTAAAGGTAGTATCATACTTTGGTAAGAAACCAAAACTGAAATGTTCACAGATTTACGTATAACTTGTCCTCTCTTCCAGGGACTCTCAGTCAACGTTGGAAGCCCAAGAGTCTCAATACAAGATGGTAAGTGACACCACCATCTAAAATCTGCAATTGCCCGTGATTTTGATGCAGACATCGTTGAACTAATTGCTTGGGAAGGGAGGGGACTCAATGTAAAATGAAATCTTTGCTTGAAATCAACCGTTCAAATTTGCTGAGGAAATGATATCAGTCTTCGTCAAGGAAATATTATAGGCTATTAGAATTTCTTGTAAATATCATTTCATAACCCGAGGAAATACACTTTTTTTTCTGCAGGTTTCATGACACAGATTCTGTCGTCATTATCGAAGGAAACAGTTTCTAGAGGTGAGTACACGCTACGTCGCTAACATCCGAACCTGACAGCACAAAATGAGAGGGAGCAACTTCATTGACAAATCCTTCTAAAATCAGAGCACAGATGAAAAGATACAGGACAATTGAAGGTGGTGCACGCATAGGCTGTGTTCTGAAACGGGTTTCCAGAGCTATGGCTACGTTTATAGTCGGCGTGTTCCAAATCATTTGTAATGGGCCCAAACCTAGACCTAGCTCTAGACAACTGGTTTTGGATGCAGCCTAAGAGAGCTTAGGTTAAATTGCAGATTACTTGTATGGGACAGTCAACCTTCAGATCCCTCTGCTACGTTACTGTCTATTTCCTCTGGCCCACTTCCAATGCCTTCACCAAAATTCTACTGAGACAACTTTGCCAGACATGTTTCTTCTTTTCCACTAAGGTGACCAAATGTCCAAAATGATAAGAGTAGTTCTCTTATTCTTCTTCTATATTCAAACCTGTGCCATCTCGGATCTTACTTAGATTACCAAGAGCCTGAAAGAGCTGAACAGCATACCCCTGTAGAAGATAAACTCAGACCCATCTTGCAGAAACTACCAAAGGTGAGGACTTCCCTTTACTGTTCAGTCTTGTGGAATTACAAAGACGCTAAATCAAGAAAAATATGCGGATGGTTGCACATCAAACTCCAAAGTTTAATCACTGTATTATTAGGTATAATACATGATTGGTAAAGGACACAGAACAGCACTTTGTCTAATCCAGTATGTACATGAAATGATAAACCCTCTGAAAATTTGAGTTCAAAGGCAGACATCTGAGTCAACTAGAAAATAGCACAAAACCGACTCAGTTTTTCTTATACAACTTAAAGAATGGTTTTGATCTTACTCTGAGATCAAAACTGTTTTTTGGTCTGTTTGTGGATAGATACAGTATTTCAGGCGGAAATATTTTAACGGTATGTTTCTACCGGCACAATCTTCATACCTTGTAAGTTATACTTAATCTGTGAACATTTCTGTTTGGGTATGTTACCAATTCTGTACTAAAGATGTCTTTAGACAGATTTGGGGTCAATTTCTCCAACATTTCTCCTTGATGTGGTAAGGGTTGATCTCCTCTCACTCAGTGGCAGATCATGTCCCATCATTTTGTAATGAATGTTCTTTTTCCTGGTGATTGTTACTGCAGGATGCCAAGGTGCAGATTGACGATATCGACTGTCAAGTCATGGTGCAGAGCAAACAAAGGTTTGTTTGAGAAACTTAGTCACATTTTACTGATTACCAGAAAAAATAGCTCCAGTCGGTCATATTGCAGTCCAAGTGGTTGTGCTGATCAGACTGTTTGTCTTAAACGAGAGGTTACTTGGGGAGAGTCAGATGAGACCTATTACCTGCATGATACGTGAGCGTCAGGTGCGACTGTATGGTCATGTGACTAGATTCCCTGCGAGCGATCCTGCCAGGTGAATTCTCTCTATGAGAGAACCTACTGGTAGGACTCGCCCGATAGGGCATCCACATGACACGTGGTTGCATCAGATGGATCGTTATTTTGCTGAGATGGGGATGGGTCGCGTGGCTGCCTGGGGGATGGCCATCAGGAGACTGAAGGAGTATCACTCGAAGGTAGATGCGGCAACGCGCTGCTGTGGCACATGCTCCCACTGATTGATTGATTGATTGATTGATTGTGCATTTGGACTAGTAGGGTACGGTATTCCAGTGGTCGCTGGTTCGAATCCTGCTCCAGTCAAGTTCTCTTTGTTCACGTTTCTATGCTTCTTTCCTGATTAGATGTTTGAGTCTAACAACGAAGCAGCTGCTAGTTACTGCAGATGTGGATAGTGACAGACTGATTGCTTGTACCAAGGCTAAGGATGTCCTGCTACCTGGAGTATCCTGCCTGCTGAAACTCACAGGTACACTGATGATTGGCTTTTAATTCATACTCGTCCACCAATTTACGGCATGGTTTGTTTCATGTTCATGTGACATCACTAGACATGGGCTTGGCTGTTATACTTGGTCCAGAGCAACATTTACAGTCATTTTCCAGATGACAATATAGTATGCCTTGAAGGGGAGATACAGCAATGGGAGACTTTTGGAGAGTCGGTCTTGAGTCAACAGCACACGCGCACGCGCAATACAACGCACGCATGCTCACAATTGTGCAAGCATGGTTTGCGCGTGCGCTGTTGACTCAAGACCGACTCTCCAAAAGTCTCCCATTATGCAAACTCTCAGTAGAAAGGAAAGGGTTGTTCCTTGCGGTTGATACAGATAAGGAAAAAAGGTGATCAAAGTCACGCGATGTTGTGTTGCTGGTAGCGACGTTTCGGCTGCTGGTACTGCTAGCCTTCATCAGGCAACTGAAGAACTGGATGCTGCGGTGTCTGTTATATCCTGTAGGTCGGGGTTCGCGTTCACAATGCCATGTCCTTGGCTTGGCTTAGGCGGTCGGCGTCCGCGTTCACTGTACCCTGTTCAGTGGACTGTGAACGGATCACTCTTGCGGACGTCATATGGCTCATCTTGCAGTCAGCTAGGGGCGAGTCCTTGGCGGTCTGCGTCCGCGTCCGTGTTCACAATGCCGTGTTCAGTGGACTGTGGACGGGTCACTCCAGTGTACGCCGTACAGTTCACTCTGCGGTCAGCTGGGGTGGTTCCATCTGTTGCTTGGTGGTGGTTGTGGTGCCAGAGTGAGCAATACGACGTCTGCTGGAGTGACCCGTCCACAGTCCGCTGAACACGCTTCTGTGAATGTGACCGCTGGAGCCATGCCAAGGACTCGCCCCTAGCTAACCGTAGCATGAGGCATACTCATTGAAATTCTTACTCAGGAATGTCTAATGCTTAGCAGGTCCAGTGTTTTCAGATAATTTGACTGTGGAATTATGTAAGTAAAAAACTTAAAACTTGTATTCATATGTTTTCATTTCAGATGTTCAGATGACCAACATGCAATCCTTGAAACTTCTAGTTCTCAATGACATCACAGTATCATTACAGGTAGACAGTTTCTTGTCAATCCTTCATATCAATCTAAGGGCCTGTTTGTTTTGCGCACAAGATCACGGATCCTGCTGATCTGGAACCCATTTTAGCGTATCCTGCATGGGACGTGAGTCTGCGGGATCACTGATCTTGTGCGTGAAACAGGCCATTTACTACGGCACTCAGAATCCAGTCCAATAGGAGCCAATTTCATAAAACTGTTAAGCACAAAAAGTTGCTTAGCACAAAAATGTTTCACCCAATAAATCAAACCACCATTGAAAATTCTATTTAATATTCATGGTCAGCGAACAACAGCCAAAGAACAATCACAAGCGATCAACAACACATGGAAATTTGGTTGTTAACCCTGTTTTTATTAAGACAGAAATGTCATGCTTTATAGCAAATTCTTGTGCTTAACAGTTTTATGAAATTGGCCCCAGGCTGATTGCGCGACCAAAGAAGACTTTTATATCGTCCACATTCTTCTTTGCACATTTCCACTGCTGCTCTGTGCCAAATGAGATGACAAAATACCCACTATAAGTCAAGTGATGGCATGTAAACATTGATCGTGCAATCAGTTTTTTCATGCCCACAATTTAAAGGTACTATCATACATTTGTTGCATACCAAAACAGAAGTCTTCACATATTTACCTTTAACCTCTGTCTCCTGATGATGACTAGAGCAGGCTAGTCGAAACGTTTAGACCTTACGAGAAGTGCGAACGAAACAGAAGTGCGAAAGTACGAAGGATTCTTACATGGTGTTTCCGCAAACCAATCCACATTTCTGTTTCAGTATGCTAGCAAAGTATGATACTACCTTTAATGAATTAGACATATTTTGACACAAGGTACTTTTTCAATTCCTTGACTTCCACGTCCATATTTTTAAACTCTTCAGCTGCGTGAGACAGGTGTGTATTCAGACCTCGCCCTGAGGCACTGCCACATCTTACATCACGATGAGGAGATGATGTTCTGGTGGACCAAATTCCAGGATCATATGAACCAACAGAAAGCCAGACAGGATGCAGCGCCCTCTCCTGGCAGATCCTCAATCGCCGCCCGTCCAGAATCAGCCAGCTTCGTGTGAGTTATAGCGCTACATTCTTCTCATCTTTCAAACCATGATGATGATGCACAGCATTTATACAGGGTGTCCCCCCAAAAAACACTCAACATTTTGTGTCTGAACTATTATATGAAAATTAAACTGTTTATCACTTCAATTCAGATTCAGATATGTGATAAAGCTATGTCTTGGCTATCACCATGTAGAATTTGAGCAAAATTGGACTGAAATTGAGAGAAAAAACTAAGACTGAATCACCCAACCTCAAAACCCAATCAGGGGCCAATTTCATCTAGCTGTTTAGCACCAAAAAAATTGCTTAGCACAAAATATCTTGCTCAATAAAACAAAGCACCATTAAAAATTCCATTTGATATTCATGGTCAGTAAACAACAGCCAAAGAATGATCACAAGTGAAACACAACACATGGACATTTGGTTGTTAATCCTGTTTTTACTAAGACAGAAATTCTATGGTTAGCAAATTGTTGTGCTAAGCATGGCCGTGAAATTGCCCCGGAGAGAACAATTCCTGGAGTTTGTAAGCCAGGCTGTCGATGGCATTCTTTAATTAGAGATGTAACCAGAGTTGTTGACTCGAGTCGGTGACTTGGACTCGAGTCCGACTCGAGTCACTGATTTTAGTGACTTGCGACTTGACTTGACTTGAGCCAAAATGACTTGCGACTTGACTTGACTTGAACCAAAATGACTTGCGACTTGACTTGACTTGAGCCAAAATGACTTGACCATTAAAAAAATGACTTGCAAGTCAACATTAGACCATCGTGTATTTTAAATGATTTGCCTCCCGAAAGAAGAAAAGTGAACTTTTTCTGACATAAAGCACCGAAACAATGTTCTGTAGCGTAAAACTTACACTGCACGTATACGGGCGACAGAGCTCACACAACGGTCGACATAATCTCGATCACACGGTGCCTACACAGCGACCACGCGGTATACGGTTTGCTGTGAAGAACGATGGGCCTGTTGTGCTCGGAATGATTAGACTTGCCTCAGTCTTCGGATTACTTTAACTGCCGGGGTATTTTAAGCATGATTTTAAGTACGTATGACGTAATGATTTGCTCACGTGCGTGTGTAGCCTAGCGCCGACCGTGAACACACGAGAGTCGAGTAATGTCGTTTACCGATGGACGAGGGAAAGCTTTTCGCGTAAAGGTTCCCATGATATCGACTGATACAAGTTTACTATGTCTGGTTCTTGACTACTCTTGAGTCTCGTCTCTAGTTTACTTAGTCTGGTTCCCGGACCGCAAAAGCGCCAGACTATTGTCTGTCAAATATAGGGTCCGGTATCGGCTACGTGTACTGGAGGGTCACGTGACCAAAATGACCAAGTTTTGGTCTTTTACGGAAAAATCCGAAACATTACGAACTCGTTTTCGTTCAACTTCGGATAGTAACGTTGACTTTCGGCTATTTCCGACAGGTCACGCGAGGTCACGTATTTCAGGAAAAGACACCTCATGTAAATATGTTTCATTCCGGCTACAGTTAGCCCTAATAGAGCATATTTATTGTTCACATACAACAGAGCACTTTTCCTACCATGCACTTTTGAGGAGTTTGTTGTATGGTTTTTTTCCCACCCTTTGATTTCTTATTCTGTCCAGATAAAATTGCATGTGCTTACAAAAGTGCAAAAATGAATGCTAAAATTGATTCTCGGTAAACGCTAAAACTAGCTTCCGCGCCTGCGCAGACATGACAGCTGTGTCATGTTCTATTTTTAACCGTAGCCGATACCTGACCTAAGATTTTTAATAAGAGACGTCAGGGAATCTTTGGGCAGGGAACCAGACTATAGTTTACTATTATGTGATTCCGTAACCAGACTTCCATTGCATCCACGGTATGTTTTGTGCCATGTGTGTAGGGACACGAAACGAGTGTTTCTGCTGGTCGGGAAGGACATTAATTTCCGACATTAGGACCTATTTTTTTGTTTCGCTGGGTAAGGGAATCTTCCATTACCCACAGTGAATGTTCATTTTGCTTGTGCTTATAACTCGCAAATGGCAGGATCATTATGATGTTGGATTATTAAAATGGAACGACAGGAACGCACTTCGTAACAAGTTTATCACCACTAGCATGGAGGAAGGAAAAGCTAACGTCAGCTATCGATTAACGTTAGTTTTAATATCATTTTTCGCTGAAGTTGAGGTGTTTCAATATATTATTCTTTATCTAAAATTTAATTCGCGATCACTTTACAATGTGATATTTTTGCTATGATTTTTTAATGTTATTTTATATTTATTTATATGAATTTTTTGACGATCGAAAAACAAGTTTTCAGCCGTGTTGTGTTTATAGGGGCCTAAGCCTTATCGCAAATACCGCCTGGTTGATTTTGGACAATAGTCGGAAGGCACTGTGGGAAGGGAAAAGGTACAAAATATGCCCCTTTTTCCTTCCCATGGTGCCTTTCCACCATTGTCCAAAATCAACCAGGCGGTATTTGCGATAAGGCTTATGGGTTCTTTAACTAGGCCTACCAGTAAAATGGAACAGACTCACCGTGTCAACTTCAACTGTCGTGGCATGGAGGCTGTCATTTTATTCACACGCTCCATGCCCAACTTTTGTAGCATGAAGCTGGTGTCTTTTTAGTTAACACACAGTTAGCGCATATACAACAGACCGATCTTTAAAAGCTTTTTATTCTTGTTTCATATGCACCCTCTAATGTGTTAGATGTCCCTTCTTTTATTCAACGGCTATCTATAAAATAAATGTTTTCCCATCTGCAGCAAAGACTGTGCCAAGTAGTTTATTTTGGGGCAAAATATTTTATGTTTGACTTGTTGACTTGACTTGACTTGCGACGAAATGACTTGTGACTTGACTTGACTTGCGACGAAATGACTTGCGACTTGACTTGACTTGCGACGAAATGACTTGTGACTTGACTTGACTTGAGACAGAATGACTTGCGACTTGACTTGACTTGAGAAAAAATGACTTGGTTACAACTCTGGATGTAACGTACTTTGGATGTAGGTTGTGAATGGCCTTGAAAGTTACCTATTTTTTACCTATTGAGCGATGCTTTGTTGTTTTTCCAGAGCGTCTTCCAGTCCATTCCAGCAGTTCATCTTGCCCTTTGACCTGACCCTTGACCTCAACGATATGTCAGCTCGCATGACATGGCCCAGTGTACCAGATTGTGCTGTATCCATGGCAACACTGAAGACTGGTGTGAGAATAACGACAGATACAGGTATGGATAATGAATGACACTACCTGGGAGGATTATGAGTGTCTTCATCTGATAACCTGAGTAGACTTATCCATTAAACCCCTCCCCCAGAATTCTCTGGACTATTTGGATGCACATGTCATCACACAACCACCAGGAAAACTGACTGGCTAATTTCATTGAAAAGTGATTAAAGAAAAATTGACTGGAGCAGGATTCGAACCAGCGACCTCCCGGATACTGTTCTAGTGCTCTTACCAACTGAACTACCCAGTTCTATCGGTATGTGAGTGGTTTCATGGCTTCTGACTGCCAAACGAACAAAGATAATTGACTATTGGGGTCACTGGGGTCACAACCAACATAGTGCTGGATAGCTCAGTTGGTAAGAGTGCCGGTACGGTATTCAGGGGGGTCGCTGGTTTGAATCCCGCTCTAGTCAGTTTTGCTTTGGCCACTTTTCAATGGATGTGTTAAAATGTGGGATATGGAAGCCAACTGTGTGTAAACAACTTTCTGAAAGCAGGGGCCGATTTCATAAAGCTTTGCGACGTGTCACAAATCGAGCTGCGATGCGTTGCATCTATGCTGTGAGTCCATAGAGAAAGGATGCGTCTTAACTCTGCGACGCGTCGTAAGTTTTATGAAATCGCCCCCAGCTTCTTTGTCTAAGACTTCAAGCTCTCTGGAGGCCAGCTTTGCCATATCCAGTCATGATGGCAGTCAAATAAAATACGCTTGATTTTTTTACTCTGTAAAGCCCCCATCTTAAGAAGAATAATCCTTGTTGCTCCAGAAAGCTTTCAAATCTAGCTGGAATATTTTCGGACTAAATGGAACAAACTTTTTATAATTTGAAATAAAATTTTGACTAATAATGATTAATTGTCAAATTCGTATTCATGATTAATTGCGGTACCCGCCGCGTTATTGGATTCGATTCACCCTACTGACCCCAGCTAGCTCGTTGGCCTAGCGGTATGGCATCTGCACTTATAAGCAGGAGGTTATGGGTTCTAATCCAGCGCATGATTTTTTCACTTGCACTAAACAAGCACTGAGTATGCAGTGCTCATCTACGTCGGTGAAGGGCAAGCCCAATTTGCAAATAAGATTTCGTTTGAAGAAAATTAATTGAAATTGGTATTTATTTTGTGTATTATTTCCTTAGGTTCAACGGCCAGGAAGCCAGTGAGGTACATTAGGTGAGTGAGACCTCTAGGTCTTCTCTCTTAAGCCATGTCCGCACTGGACTTTTTTCCCGGGGGTCTCACCGAGCTGAAGGATAAATGAAAAATGGGCAAATATTACCAGTGTCCGCACTTAGACTTTTGAATAGGGTAACTTAACCAAGCATGCGCAGAAGAATTACCAAGCTGTCAATTCTAGGCTCATGAGGGTACCCGACTCGCACTGTCCGCACTGGACTTTTCGTCTTGGGTAAAGTGTCTCGGGAATTCTTCCTGGGCAGAAGTTGGCAGGTAGAAATGCCCGTGTGAGTCGGGAAAAGTAACTGAGAGGAAGACTTCCTGAGATGTCCTCACCGGACTTAAAATGGTTACCCATCGTCTCGGAAACTTTGCCCAAAATAATTCCAGTGCGGACAGGGCTATAGTCCATGGTAGAAGACCAAGGGGTCAAACATATCTTGATAAATCTAAGTACCCAAGCCAAGATGGCGAGGGTAAGATTGCACTATTGATCATCTACAACCTTTCGAGGGCTCTGAACCCCATGCTTAATCAGAGCTTTGCTTCTGATGCTCAGCAAACCTAGCGCCCTCTAGTCATTGCTCGGTTTGTTTCATGTTTATCCCTCTCCTGTCTTTCACTAGAGCAAACCTGCAAGGTGATCGGATCTACTGTCAGGTTGGGGAAGCTGTTCATACCCCAAACAGCGCCCTCACGGCCGCCAGACACGCATGGGGAACTCCTCTGGCCATCAGCAATGTCAGAATCAAGGTGAGGTGTCTTGAAGAGCATTCTCAAGCCTACTCCTGATTGGTTAATGTCAGCAACATGTCGGCGGAATAAATGCATTTCCATTCTTTCGTCAAAATCTGAGCGACAATAGGGCGACATGTTTTTCAACTTGTTTTGCTCTGTGTATACTAACAACATTTTCAGCAACAAGGTACCTGGGCAACATATTACTGAAAATGTTGACAGTGTACACTCTGCTTATAATAATCCCTTGGGTGTTTGGGCTCAGGATATTCTTGAATTCACCAAAATACAAAACTGTGAAATGACTTGTGCTGCATTTTTTGGACTTGGACAGAAGTGACGTTAAAAGTCTCCATCAGGGGCCAATTTCCTGGAGCTGTTAAGCACGAAAAAACTTGCTTAGCACAAAATGTCTTGCCCGATAAAGCAAACCACCATTACAAATTCCATTTGATATTCATGGTCAGTGAACAACAGCCAAAGAACAATCACAAGTAATGAGTTGTGACTCGAATTGTTAATTAGGCCAGAGGTCGATTTCACGAACCTCTATGATTGCTCGTATCTCAAGTTATGAAGGATAACCCATCGCTATTCAAGCAAAAAAATCCATTGCTAAGCAGAAAATTGCTAGGTAATGTAGTGATCTATTTTCCGTTTAGCGATGGATTTGGGCTTTTATTGCGATGATCGTAAAGTGTTAGTGAATCGGCCCCTGGGCTCATTGGCTAGAGTCCTTTACAAACAATGACTATCTCCCTCTAGGTTAACTTCACGCCGTACTCTGTGGATATTGAGAGTGCCATCAAGTCATTACACTTTGAGTCCTGTCAGGACCTGCACTCCGTAGTAGAGCACGTCCTCACAGTGACACAGAGACAGAACAAGGAAGGCCACGGAGCAGAGAGACAGAAGGTCACCGTGGAAACGGGGCGTGGTCCTAAGCAGAAGACCTATAAAGTCAATTTTAGCCTGAGTGACTTCAATGCTTTCCTCTGCAGTGACCTGAAAGGTAAATAATGAGGGGAGTCAGTATGACGTTTCCTTACAATATTTCATCTCATTTCAACTGTTTCCATGACCACACGAGGTACTATCATACTTTGGTAGCATACTGAAACAGAAATCTTCACAGATTTACATATAACTTACAGGGTATAAAGATGGTGATGGTAGAAACATACCGTTAAAAGTGTTCCGCTTGAAATGCTGCATTTATCCAGAAAAGAGTAAAACCAATGACCAAAAACAATTTAGATCTTTTAATGATTAAAACAAACAGTGAAAAGATTATTAAAATACCATGGGTGTTTTTCACTGTTTTCGCAAAAAGTGGGCAACGTATGGGACTGGGAATTTCACAGATGACTGTTACTGTATCTTCCTTGATATTGTTGCCCATGAATCTGTATTTTATTGAAGAAAACCAAAGTTTGATACTACCTTTAAAGTTAGAGTAAAGTCTGTGTCAGTACTGTATAGGAATTACAGTCGTGTTTTCCTGGCCAATTTTGCAGAGCGTGTGGTGCTGAGAGTGGACAGCGTCGACCTAGACTCGGAATCAGACGGAGACTCAACGGTGGTCGTCATGGGAACAAAGTTGCTAGGAGTGACGAAAGTCGGCAAGGTATTCAAATATCTGGCTTTGATTTGAGGGAAAGGGCTTCCAAATAGATGACTTGGTAAATGAAGAACCAGAAAAAGCACTTATAGTGGCGTTCCATTGTATTATTGTATTACATAATCTTGTCATCTGATCTTTCTTTGTATTGCTTTAGGTCTATGATTGCGTTTCGTATCAGCATTTACCTGAGGCTCTCGCTGATGTGACTTTGATCAACTTGAAATATACATCGGCCTCAAAGGTAAGATTTTCCTCTCCTGTCTTTGAAAGTTCAAAACCCCGTAAAACTAATAACACCCCATAAAACCCATAGAACCCCACAAAACCTTAAATGTTTGGGGCCGATTTCATAAAGCTCTGCGACGCGTTGCAACCCGATTTGCGACGCGTCCTAGCTGCGACGCATCGCATCTATGCGGTGAGTCCATACAGAAAGGATGCGTCTTAACTCTGCGACACGTCGTAAGTTTTATGAAATCAGCCCCTGGTTTTGTGACAGAGATTTAAACGTACATCAGCAAAGCGGGGGGCCAATTTAACGGCCCTGCTTAGCACAAAAATTTGCTAACCATGAAATTTCTGTCTTATAATAAAAACAGTATGTAGTAATAAACTGCTGCAAGGCTGCTCATCGGCCAAAATGACCTGAAATTTATAAAATGCTTAGAGTTGGGAGGGCCTGACGCGTTTTGATCCTAGCAGGATCTTTGTCGAAGGCTTCAATAAAGATCCTGCTAGGATCGAAATGCGTCAGGCCCTCCCAACTCTAAGCATTTTATAAAAACAGGATTTCCATGTATTGTGTATCACTTGTGATTGTTCTTTGACTGTTGTTCACTAACCATGAATATCAAATGGAATTTTTAATGGTGGTTTGTTTTATTGGGCAAGACATTTTTGTGCTAAGCAATTTGTTTGTGCTGAGCAGCTCCAAATTTGCCCCTAGAGTGCCCATGTGTATTCCAGAAGTTCGACCAAAAATTATTGGCCTATTTGTTGTATAGGGCTAGGTCTAGGTCTTTGCTCCATTGGTAATACCCGGAGACACCAAGACAATAGACCTAGCTGTAGCTCTGGAAGACTGTTTCGGACACGGTCTAAGTTTATATTTTGTCCTCTTTTGAACTCCCCTTTTCTCACATCAGAATTTTGATATCACATGACGAAAAAAAAAAATTTCACGTTTTCCTCTTTTTTTGTGGCGTGTCTGTAAACTTTTCTAAAAAGGTGCTGAGTGCTGTGATCGAGGAGACATGCTGCGCCCGCTGGAACACCACAAGTCACATGACCATGTACCACCATGTCAAAGAGGTCATCCAGTTTGGCCGCAAGGTCAAAGGTCAGTATCATTCC
Organism: Astropecten irregularis; assembly: GCA_963971285.1. NCBI lineage: Eukaryota > Metazoa > Echinodermata > Asteroidea > Paxillosida > Astropectinidae > Astropecten > Astropecten irregularis. Next base: position 950,151 of record OZ020247.1, on the reverse strand, counting down.
TCTTTATTACTGTTAGTGTTAGCACCCATGATGATGACAGGTGCATTGGCTCTGTGGGTTTAATTAATAAGGTAGATTGCTTAAAACAGGTGGCCAACAAAGAACAAAGCTCTGTTTTGTAATTTTATTACAAACACAGTCCGGCGCTCTCTCTCCTGAGGATGGCCAGAGCACACTGGCTGAAACATCAAGATATTTTCTCCTACTGGTCCTTCTCAGGACCACACAACTTCCGAAAAGAGTATACATGGTGTCTCCGCAAGCCTTACCTAGTTCTAGTCTCTCAACTATGCAAAATTTCAAATCCTACTTACAAGTTATTTATTGTGTACCTTGAAGTTTTGGTCTCATTTTGGGTGTGTCGTTTAGCTTCCCTGAGTCGACACCAGTCAACATCATCCCTACCCTCTCGCTTATTTTGTGGAGGATACACAAACATTTCCAGGTCAGGGCTGCCCCGTGGATGCTTAACGAATGCACTTTATGTGTTCACACCTTGTTTAAGAATCTTGAATCTTTATTTTTTTTGTCTTCACATTGCTAGGGCTTCTTCCCAAGCGAGACAGAGTCATCTTGAGTCCTCGTGCCTCCGAGAGGACGTCCCAAGAAGCCAGCTCCTCTCAGCTTTCCATCTGCCTCAATGTGAAACTCATCCAGTTCTTCTATCACGTCAACCCTACACAACTGTACGTTTATCAAGACTCATTTCAGTTTTGTTATAAACAGAACATTGAGTTTGTATCCATTGCATAACTTTCACTGTACAACGTAAAAAATACTGTTTATAATGCAGTGGAACGCCACTATAATGATCACTGCTATACCAAACATTTGGCTATACCGAACATCATCCTTGGCTCCCAATTTCCCAATGGTTCTTTAATTCACGATAACGAACGACCAACGGACAATACACGGGTTTACACTTCGAAAAGTGCGCATGCGTGACGGTGCCTCGTTTTGAAGTCGCGATCAAAACCCCCAAAGTGTAAACCCGTGTATTGTCTTCGACAATGGACGGGTTTACACTTTGAAAAGTGCGCATGCGTGGAAGTGCCTCGTTTTGAAATTGCGATCAAAATCTACGATGCCCGCAATGGTATAAACCCGTGTATATCTGTGCATCCCGCCATGTTCGTTATAGCAGCGTTCGTGTATTTGTTGCTGGAGTTAGGAGGGCCTGATGCGTTTTGATCCATCAGGATCTTGATCAATGGCTAAATGACAAGAGGAAAAGAACATGCAAGTAAAGATACCCATAAATGGATGAAAGGATCAGAATAAAAGGGAGGTTCAGAGTGACCAGGGAGGGTTGGGTAGTGGAAGGTGACAAGGGGTCTGGGGATAGGCAGGATCATTGCTGATGTTTTGATTGGTTGTATGTGTAATGGGGAGATGTTGACTATTGTGATAATTTGATTGTCATGGATAATCATTCTCATTTCAAAACGATTCACCCTTTTCTCGCTGTTTGTTTGCAGGAATCTGATATCGGTAAAGGAGTTTTATGCCAAGAAGCAAGGGTCCTCATTTTTCAAGGCAACATCACCGGAGTGCATCATTGGCTTTGAGGGGCATCCAATCTTCATCATCAAGGTATGTTAGGAAACAAGCCTCCAAGGCTCAGGCTCAGGCTCAGGCTCAGGCTCTGGCTCTGGCTCTGGCTCTGGCTCTGGCTCTGGCTCTGGCTCTGGCTCTGGCTCTGTCATCCATATGCTGAAAATATAAGTTGTGGTTTTTCATTGAAGCTGAATCTCTGATTTCCTTTTCAGACCAGAGAATCTACTTCCAAACTGCAGCCAAAAGCCTCTATTTTGATACCTGTTATTTTAGAATGGATTCACGAGATGGAGCTGAAGCCTGAGCCTCAGTTTTATACACCCCCATAGCATCTGTCCTCAAAACAGGACAGCTTTCTGTGGAAAGACAATTTTTTGTTGATTTTTTTTTATAAACAGGGATGTGATTTTTCAGCAAAAATCCTGATTTCAGGTTTTTTGTCCTCCCTTTGGCTGTACAAAAGTATAGGAAACATGTAATTTTCATTATTCTTGGCAGTGTTTTCAGTCACAGACACAGCCCTGTATAAAGGTAATTGATTTTGTGGTAACACCATGAGACTTGAATTATACTCTTTTATGATTTGAGTGGCTCTTAAAAGAGCCTGTTGAACCTGAGAGCCTGAGAACTTGACGTTTCGGATAATATACTTTGGCTGTCTTTAGGAGAATTTGTTTCTGCCCTTCCTTTTCTTTTATTCATCAGATCCTGTAAATTTTATTTTTGTAGTCCAGTTTTGTCATTTGTGAGCCCTTTTTGTTTCTTTGATTTGCCATTTTACAGTCGGCGTGCATTGAGAAACTGACCGACAGCCCACAATTACTGGAGGATAGAAAGAGTTTTGACTCACTGACGGCTGCAACAAATAGAGCATGGTATGGGAGACTTCTAAGCGTCCAACATCTTTAATAAGCCACTACACAAACAACCTAAGCATCCATTCTCTCCTGTAGCCATGATTTGCATAAAAGCTACAGTACATGATTGGTGATATACCCAAACAGAAATGTTCACAGATTTAACTATAACTTTCAGGGTATGAAGATGGTGCTGGTAGGAACATACTGTTAAAATATTTCTGCCTGGAATGCTGTTTTTATCCAGAAATTAGTCAAACAAAGACCGAAAACAGTTTTGATCTCGAGGTAAGATCAAAACCATTCTTTATGTTTTATGAGAAAAAATAGAGTCAGGTTTTTGTTGTTTTCTCGTGACTCAGATGTCCGATTGAGCTCAAATTTTCACAGGTTTATCATTTCATGTACATGTTTGATCAGACAGAGTGTCAGTGTTGTTTTGTGACCTTTAACAATCATGTATTATACCTTTAACATACCCAAATACAGCATGGTTTCACTTTCATGTGATGAAAATGTTAGACAATATGGAGGACATGAAATACAGTATGGCTGGATAGATCATGGGCCAATTTCATAAAGCTGCTTAAGCAGAAAAATAAGCACAAAAAGTCTTCCTTTATCAAACAGGGTTGCCAACCAAATTGTCATGTGATGTTTACTGCTTTTGACTTGTATTCGGCCATTGTTTGCTGAGCATAACATTCACAAGGAGTTTTGGCTGGCATTCTGATTTTATTTACCAAGGTTTTTAGTTCTTAAGCAAAGTTTAGCGCTTAAGCAGCTCTATGAAATTGGCCCTGGTCTGTGTAGTTAGAGGCTTTGGGTAAAATCCTAATTCTGTCAATTTTTTGTTTCTTATTCAGGGGTGTATATGGAAAGTCAGTGAACATCGAGTTCCCGTACAATTATGACTTTGCGTCCAATTATGATGAAGTAAGATTTACAGACTTGTCTCAAATTGACGTTGCCATCGGTGTAGTAATACTACGGAGCTTTTTTTAAGCTCTTCCAAACTTGCGAAGTGTTGCTCTGCAATGAAGTGCATTGATGGAGCATCTTAAAGATATTTGATTCAGTTTTGAGATACTGTTTCGTTCAAGTTTCTTTGCTAACCTAAGACAAACTCCTGTAGCAAGAGTTGGATTGTGGATCGGTTTGTGGAAACACCATAATATTCGTTCGTTCTTTCACACTTCTTATTTCATTCACACTTCCCGTAAGGTCTCAACGTTTCGACTAGTCTGCTCTAGTCATCATCAGGAGACTTTTCGCACTTCTTATTTCATTCACACTTCCCGTAAGGTCTCAACGTTTCGACTTGTCTGCTCTAGTCATCATCAGGAGACTTTTCGCACTTCTTATTTCATCGCACTTCTCGTAAGGTCTCAACGTTTCGACTAACCTGCTCTAGTCATCAACAGGAGACCTTTCGCACTTCTTATTTCGTTGCACTTCTCGTAAGGTCTCAACATTTCGACTAGCCTGCTCTAGTCTCCTGTGAAAATGCAAACCAAATATCACATGGTGTTACCGCAAACCGATCCACATACCAATTGTCACCATGCAAATCCTCAAATCTTTCTCAAGAGTTGTCCGCTATTAGCTACAGGACATGTTGAGTTCTCATTTATGGTAAGGAGTGTTACAAATAAGCCTTTTGCACATTCAGTCTGAAAAGTATCTGGTACACATACTTCTTTCATTGCATTATAAACACCCCAGTTTGAATTTCCCAGACTAAAGACACAGGCTCTATATCACGTGATGCGGTGCAAGCTTTTGCATACTGATACCCATCTCTGGAATGGACTGGTTCTTTTGTGCCATTCTTATCCATTATGAACAGTGCAAGACATCTGTTATGTAACTAAGCAAAAGCTTGCACTGCATCATGTGATATAGCAACAGAGTCTTTAGTCTGGGAAATTCAAACTGGGGTGTTTATGTGCAATGAAAGAAGTCTGTGTACCAGATATTTATTCAGATTTAATGTGCAAAAGGCTTATTGGGCCTTCGTCTGTCTGTTGCATTTGGTTTTTTTTACATTTGATTGCACAGATCAAATTCAAACATTGATTTTAATTTCTCCAATTTCTGCACAATGCGGATTATCTGCCCACGGCTTTATCTTATCTCTTGAAATCCAATCCTAATCCTTATCTTGATCTCTTATACTCTCTTATAGATCATTAATCTGATTAAGTGGTTGAAGCAGCTTCACTTACCCAAGAAGGATCGCTCCGTGGATGAGCCCCTGTATGCAGACGTGCTGCTCAGAGTTCAGGTGAGGTGTTGTCCATTGTAGCTGTCATCTAGTCATTTATGTGGTTGTTGTTTTAGCGTCTCTGATGTAAATACTGCAAGCAGTTACTCTTGTTACTCCAAACATCGGTAGCATTGTCACTCATTGATTCTTTCATTATTATTGATTTAATATTGGAAATTATTATTATTATTTATATTTACCGGGAATGGGTCATTAGGGAGACTTTCTCATTGGGTTGTGCACAAACTTTGCACAAACATTGCAAATGGCACTGTGCTGCTTACTCCATTTGATACTAACTCCCAATGATCTTACTCCCATTATAAAAATTATCGGAAATCGCCCATCAACTTTTGAGATACAGATACTCAAAATTTGAGTATCTGTACATGGAATCGGGTTGAGTACGGGCTAAGTACATTTTTATTTTTGTGTACTTTTTATCGAGTACAGGCCAAGTATTTTCATGTACTCAAGTTGTACTCGAATACGAGTAGGAGTATGAGTACTCCAACACTGCTTTAAATAGAAATAATATTGCAAGGAATTGAGAAACAGTTCTGTCATCGTTCCCTCGACTGAATTTCTTGGGCTCTGTTTTGTTTTTGACAGACTGTCATTCTGAAGCTTCATGACGATCCATTTGAAGTCAAGCTGGGTGACAACTATCAGGTAAGGATCAACAAATTGTCACTGTGCCATTGTCATTGTCATTATCAATGTCAATGACACTGAAAATGCCATTGCTGTTGCTTCGCTCGGAAAAACCTTTGCGTTTTTTTTTCTTCCTCTTTTTCTTGTTGTCGGAATTCCTATTCTAGACCCCACTTTGCTAACTCCAAACAAAGTCCCTATAGCGAAGATGTATGCCGAACATTTGACTATTATTTGTTTGACTAATTTCTGGATAAATACAACGTTTCAGGTGGAAATATTTTAACGGTATGTTTCTACCAGCACCATCTTCATACCCTGAAGTTATACGTAAATCTGTGAACATTTCTATTTTAGGTATGTTACCAATCCTGTACTGTACCTTACTACCTTTAAATGTCATTATCACATTCATTATTGTCATTGTCACTGTCATTGGATGCTTTCAATTTCTTGATTTTCTAGCTGATCAAGGATGAGAGGTTGGAGAGTAAGCGACGGAGGGAATTGCTAGATAACAAGGTGGCTGAACTAAGACAGACTCATGGAGAACTACTGTCAGGTAGCAAAAGTGTGTGTTGGCATGGTGATGGGCACTGTCACTTTTCAGTTTTATCACTTTTTGTGCACTTTTTACGTTGTTTATATATTGCACTATTATTCCTTTCCGTATCGAATCAGAAATGTACCCAGTTTTTAATAAGGACACCTACCAGGCATGTAACTGTCGGATATTAACCAATCCCCTTGCCACCTTGTCTTGACCTTTGACCTTTGACCTTTGACCTTTGACCTTTGACCTTTGACCTTTGACCTTGACCCACTCTCCTGTTCCCCCTAAGACCTTGATCCACCCTCTTGGTGCTTAAAGGGACTTTCATACTTTGGTAGCAAACTCAAATAGAAATAGATTTATGGTACAAAAATACCTTTAAAATTCTTCTGGCTGAAATGCTGTATTAAACCAGAAAAGTGTAAAGCCAATGACCAAAAAACAATTTTAATTTTTGTAACATCAAAAATCCTGTGAAATGATTTTTAAAATACAGTGACCGTTTTTCACTACTTTCTCAAAAAGTGGGCACCGCATGGGACTGGGATTTTTACAGATGACTGTTACTTTATCTGTCTTGATATTTTAGCTCATGAATCTGCATTTCTTTGACTGAAACCAAAGTATGATATTACTTTAACAATCTTATTCTATCCTGATTTGTTGATAATGGGGACATTTCTGCTGTGTGTTTTGAAACAGAACGTCTCACTGTGTGCTTGATTTCATTTCTTTGGCATGAAAGTGCTTTTTCTTGGCATGATATTGGCAATGAGGTATTTCTTACCCTATACAGTAATCCGATCACAAGTTTTTGAGTGGCGCCCTCTTTTGATTAAATAAGAAATGTGGTTGTGTATTTTTATCTACGTGCACTACAATCCCGGCTCGGTACATGGTGTGCAATTTATTCCTGAAAGGAACATGGACTTTATAAAAGGATATTTGGCATGGAGAACATCTCCCGGATTTACCCGCCGGTCTTTTGCTCATGATTGCCTTTCAGGCTTCCCAGGTTTCAGTAAAAGATGATTCGGCAGCTTACAAAATAATATACTGACACTGCTGCATTTTCTTTTTTAATCACAAGAGGGCGCCACTCAAAAACTTGCGTTCGAATTACTGTATTGCTGGAAAACTGATCTGCAATTGTTAAAACTTTGTCCTGATGATTCTTTCTTAAAAGCTAAGAGAGTAGAGGAGCTGTATATATCACTGGAGAGTAAGAACATGGATATCTATATCAAACGGTCGCAGCGTCTGTACTCCAACTCACCAAGTCCTCAGGCTCTACTGACCCTGACAGTGACTGGAGCTGAGATCAGTGCCCTAGCAGACCCTTCCATGAACGGGACGACCAACATCGTCAGACTCATGAAGGAGATTGACAGCACCAGGTAAGAGAGTGGTTTCATGGCTTCGTCAGACTTACAAACGAAAGATAATAGCGCTGCGCACTTGCGCTAAAAATAGCACCGAACCTCAGACAAACATTGCAACGTGGCCATGCAAACATGTGGTGAGTGGGAGTATTTTGTGCGCGTCGCGCGTGGTGTGACGTCATTAGTGCGGAACGCTATTGACAGTTTGGGACACCACTCTACTCTTCCAGTTTTTTCCCGCGCACTGCTGCACTATTTTTTATTTGTTTTTTAACAAATATTGCCCCACACTAAGGCCGTAGAGGGCCACAAAGGTGAGGGCTAAAGGAAAGGAGAGAGAAAAACAGAGCAATTAGGAAGATCTGTTTGCAAGAAAACTATTAACATTACGTTTGAATTGAGAGAGATTATATCCTGTAGGAAAACAGGATGAGGGTAGGGAATTCCAGAGTGAGGCAGTGCGTGGGAAGAAACTTGAAGAATATCTTGAGGTATTTGATTTGGGGACAGTAACAGAGAAAGGATGGGAACTGCAAGAAAAACGAGTTGTGTCACCAAATGACCTGCAACTTGTTTCCCCCACTCTTATGACTTGTCCCAGTTCAAGCGTAACGTAAACATATATCTCTCCTCTATTGCTTTTTCTATTTAGCCCTCACCTTGAGTGGCCTTCTGGGGCCTTGTGTTGGGCAATTTACATAAAAAACCACAAACCCTACGTTTGTGGTTTTTTAAGGAAATAAATGGAGCTGGATAGCTCAGTTTGTAGAGCACTGGTATGATATTCTGGAGGTCACGGGTTCGAATCCCACGCCTGACAGTTATCTTTGATCACATTTCAATGGAAAAAGGGACATTATATTGAAGAGTCCTTCTAATTGACCGTACGGCATCTCTTTCTTCCTACTCCCTCCAGTCCGTATCCCTCTGATGGTTTGGACTTCACGACCCTCTTTTGTCGACTGATCCGCGGCCATGCTAAGACGCTGGACCTCCAACTGAGAGGCTACCCACAGAGTATCTGGAAGATCGATGACTGGCACTTCTGGGGGAGATTGATAGGGGCCGAGCAGGCTGGGTCAGCCAGAGGTATGTAGGAAAGGAAGGTTTGCAGAGACACCAACTCTTTTCTAGAAGTGTGGTTCTGAAAAGAACTGTTGAAACGTTTCAGCCAGTTTACTCTGGCTTTCCTCAGGAGAGGTTGTATGTCTTAAGCCCTGTCTACACTGGACTTTTTTGGGCAAAGTTACCGAGACGCTGGGTACTTTACTCATTTTAAGTCCAGTGCGGACGTCTCAGGAAGTCTACCTCTCAGTTACTTTGCCCGAGCCGCCCGGGTATTTCTACCAGCCAACTTCTCCCGGTAGAATACCTGAGACAAAAAGTCCAGTGCGGACAGTGCGAGTCGGGTACCCTCATGAGCCTACTATTGTCAGCTAGGTAATTCTTACGTGCATGCACGGTTAAGTTACCTGAGTCAAAAGTCAATAATATTTGCCCATTTTTCATTTACCCATCGGCTTGGTTAAATCCGCGGAAAAAAAGTCCAGTGTCATGTCTAGACTCAACCATCAGGCTTCACAGACATTTCTCTTATGGAGTTCACATTTGCTCATTGTCCTCTTCTTTTCCTTTACACAGCAAAGCGTGAGAGTTTCGTCAAAGTAGGAGAGCCTTGGGGTGAGGCTAAAGTGACACGGAGCATGCCACCGCTGAAGTTCTTCCACGACATGGCTACAGGTATGACAACCTTCCTTAATATCATCAAGGGGCCAATTTCATAGAGCTCCAAAAACCTTGGTAAATAAAATCAGTATGCCAGCCAAAACTCCTTGTGAATGTTATGCTCAGCAAACAATGGCCGAAAGTCAAAAGCAGTAAACATCACATGAACATTTGGTTGGTAATCCTGTTTGATCAAGGAAGACTTAAGCAGCTCTATGAAATTGGCCCCTGCTGTCCTGTAAAGGTTCCATCTTTAACTTTGGTAGAACACCGAAACAGAAATCACAGATTTACCTATAACTTAAGGGTATAAATATGGTGATGGCAGAAACATACCGTTAAAATTGTTTTGCCTGAAACACTGTATTTATCCAGAAAAGAGAGACCCAAATTTTTTTTGATCTTTTAAAGATCAAAAATAAAATAGAAAAGACTTAAGAAATACTGTGGCTGTTTTTCACTGTTTTCTCAAAAAGTGGGCACCGTATGGGACTGAATTTTTCACAGATGACTGTTACTCTATCTTCCTTGATATTTTTGCCCATGAATCTGTATTTCATGAGTCTGAGCCTGAGTCTGAGCCTGAGCCTGAGCCTGAGCCTGAGTCTCTGTTTTGTATTAAAACTCCATAATGTTTTTACTCCAAAGTGTGTGAGACATTAAGACTTATTATTGTACGATTTGACACTATCAATAGATGCAACAGAGATGCATATTGCGTGGGGGCCATGCATCGAGCCGGCCTGGGCACAGGTAGGTCTGGCCATGGACATGCTCAACAAAGCCACCGTAGACCCGAGCCATCCGATGCCCTTCTGGGATAAGACTAGACTCCTGCTCCACGGGAGGCTCATCGCATCGGTGCAGAAGTGTAATCTACTGTGGCTGTCTACCAGAGATCCTTACGTCTCGACGGAGCTGCTAGATATGGAATGGCAGAACATATACATGGATTGGACCAATGGTAAACCAATTACTTGATATGGGTTGATGTGATTGGCTGCTTAAGGCAACTTTGAATTCTTGCAGCTGTTTGTTATCACATTTTTTAAAATTCAGCTCCTCAGCTGTTTAAAGGCACAGTACTGGATTGGTAGCATATCCAAACAGAAATGTTCACAGATTTTATACGTCCAAGTTATGAAGATGGTGCTGGTAGAAACATACCGTTAAAATATTCCCACATGAAATGGTGTATTTATCCAGAAAGAGTAAAACCAAACATTAAAATCATTTTTGATCTTGGCAAGATTGAAAAACCTTCTTTTTATTTTATAAGAAACATTTTCTCGGGACTCAGATGTCAAATTTTCACAGGTTTGTCATTTTATGTACATGTTGGATCAGACAGTGTGAGTGTAAGTGCTGTTCTGTGATCTTTACCAATCATGTATTATACCTGTAACAGTGAACATGATTAGCTTACTTCAGAAATAAAAGAAAGGAAAAACAACAAAAAATGAAAACAAGTATGTGGATTGGTTTTCGCACTTCTTTCACACTTTAGCCTTCTCTAGTCATCATCAGGAGACCAAATGAAATGATTACTTATTAAATCTTGAATTTGTTCCCGATGTAATTTCGGCATTTTTGGTACTTTTGTCATCAGCTCATTTCTTGGTGAAGGGAGACCTGGATGTTTACGTCCGCACTGCTTCCAAGTACGATGACGTCAGGCTGATGCATCTTCCAAATTTCAGACTAGAGTAAGTTTCTTTTTTTCTGTTCCTTCATGCCAAAGCTGTATCATTCCATAAGTACAGTGGCCATCCTTGGAATTTCTTTCACTGTAGAACAAGTGTCTCAATGAGGAAAAGGTGATTAAAGTCACGTGATGTCGTGTTGCTGGTAGCGACGTTTCGACTGCTGGTACTGCTAGCCTTCATCAGGCAACTGAAGAACTGGATGGTGCAGTGTCCGTTATATCCTGTTGGTCCGCGTTCACTGCACCGTGTTCAGCGGACTGCCAATGGGTCACTCCCGCAGACGTCGTACGGCTCACTCTGCGTTTAGCTAGGGGTTTGTCCTCGGCGTAGCTTCGGTGGTCCGCGTTTGCATTCATAGTACCGTGTTCATTGGACGTCAGACGGGTCACTCCTGCAGACGTTGTACGGCTCACCCTGCAGTTAGCTAGGGATTTGTCTCTGGCTTGGCTTTGGTGGTCCGCGTCTGGGTTCACAGTACCGTGTTCAGCGAACTGCCAATGGGTCACTCCAGCAGACGTTGTACGGCTCACTCTGCAGTTAGCTAGGGGTTTGTCCTCGGCGTAGCTTCGGTGGTCCGCGTTTGCATTCATAGTACCGTGTTCATTGGCCATCAGATGGGTCACTCCCGCAGACGCCATACGGCACACTCTGCAGTTAGCTCGGGGTTTGTCCCTGGCTTGGGTTTGTGGTCCGCGTCTGGGTTCACAGTACCCTGTTCAGAGGACTGCCAGTGGGTCCGCGTTTGCATTCATAATATCGTGTTCATTGGCCATCAGATGGGTCACTCCCGCAGACGCCATACGGCACACTCTGCAGTTAGCTCGGGGTTTGTCCCTGGCTTGGGTTTGTGGTCCGCGTCTGGGTTCACAGTACCCTGTTCAGAGGACTGCCAGTGGGTCCGCGTTTGCATTCATAGTACCGTGTTCATTGGCCATCAGATGGGTCACTCCCGCAGACGCCATACGGCACACTCTGCAGTTAGCTCGGGGTTTGTCCCTGGCTTGGGTTTGTGTTCCGGATCTGGGTTCACAGTACCCTGTTCAGAGGACTGCCAGTGGGTCCGCGTTTGCATTCATAATATCGTGTTTATTGGCCATCAGATGGATCACTCCAGCAGACGTTGTACGGCTCACCCTGCAGTTAGCTAGGGGCAGTGTCCTCGGTGTGGCTTTGGTGGTCCGCGTCTGGGTTCACAGTACCGTGTTCAGAGGACTGTGGACGGGTCACTCCAGTAGACGCCGTACGGCTGAATTTACCCTAACAAGTGTCTCAATGTTTTTATCTTGAACAGGATTGGCATCGAGTGGTTGTGCTTTGGTGATCCTAACGACCATCACTCAGCGATGCCCTGCGCTCCCGACAAGGTTCCAGATCATTCCAGAAACGAGGTACGAAGCCTTTCGGATTACAGTTTAAGCAAAGAAATTTAACTATTGCCATATAAACAAAGGTATAACAGAATCATGTTCGTTGCTAGCTGAATCAAAATAGAAGTGCAATATGAGTTTGCTAATCACGCACCCTTCACCATCTTTGTCTTCTGATTCCCGTTTCAGAAACATGACTCCTATGCAGCTTTCCGATCGCAGAATCTCAACATGAACATTTCTCTGGACATCAAAGGATATGAACAGGTAATATCGTAGCCCATCGTGATAGATCCGGTGCCTGTTTTATTATCGCACAGGATCCCAGATTTAGGGATCCACGTCCTGTGCAGGGTACGCTAAAATGGGATCCGGATCGGTAGAATCCGTGATCCTGTGCGTTAAACAAACATGCCCCAGCTTATATCTCATGAGAAATCTTCCTGTGAAGGATTGAAGCTTTTTAGAGAATCATGGCTTGAGAATATTGCATTAGAATGCCACCAACTCTTGAGAATTTAGAGGCTATGAAAGAACCTACTGGTAGGACTCGCTCGGTACGGCGTCCTCATGACGCGTGGTTGCATCAGATGGATCGTTGTTTTGCTGAGATGGGGATGGGTCGTGTGGCTGCCTGGGGGATGGCTATCAGAAGACCGAAGGAGTACCGCTCGAAGGTAGATGCTGCAACGCACTGCTGCTGCTCCTACCGACTGATTGATTGTGAATATGACCAACACAACTTGATTAGAGGACAGCAGTGGCGCACCCAAGGGGGGGGGGGCTCGGGGGTCTTGAGCCCCCTACCAAGAGGGTCCCTGAAAAATAAAGAAATGGGGGAGAGGGAAAGGGAGAGGAGGATGAGGAGGGGGGGTCACAAAATGTTTGTTGGGCGTTTTTTCTCCTGGCCTAGTTGATTTGTGGGAGAAAGGTTTTCTTTGAGCCCCCCTAAAACAAAATCCTGGGTGCGCAGAACAGAACTGGGTGGAGGACAGAACTCAAAGTTATCTGGTTGATGCACGAACAAAGAATAAGTGGTCAAGCAAATTATTATTAGAAGGGATATTGTCCAGGCAGCGTTCAGATCACTCACGGAGACGTCTGTCTGTATTTTACTTATAGGAGGAAGGTGATCCTGATAACGCCGCTGCTCTATTCTACAGTACCACTATGAGATGGCTACAAACATTCCAGGTTGGTTTTAAACATTTGTCTGTCTGTCTATCAGCTTCTCAGTGCCTTGACTTATAGCTTGGTTTCATATCCAGGGCGAGATGCGGTGGTCGCCATGACACATGACACTTGGGGCGCACATCACAATATTCATAGTGTGAAATTAACTATGTATATCTGATCCTATGAGTATCCGATGACTGTTGCTGTATCTGTCTTGGTATTTCTGCCCATGAATCTGTATTTCCGTGATAAAAACCAAAGTATGATACTACCTTTAAACTCAACTCAATAAATAATGATGACTAGACTGCAGATTGACAAAAAGCAGATAGAGTGAACTTTATTTTGGCTTTCTTTGACAGGCAATCAGTTTCGTCGGGGCTACCAGACCAACTCGACGTGGGAAGCGCTTCAACAACACTAGACCCCGGAAACCAACTCTGGGCAGGCATTACAAGTAAGCCTAAGACTCGGTCTCTGTCAGTTTGTTGGGGTGTTTGTTTGTTTGTTTGTTTGTTTGTTTATATTGCTTTAAATTATTTTATTTACATTAAATTTGTCAATGGTTATGTAATCACTTTATAGATTTTATGCCATGTATACTTGAGTAATAACAATACACCGATCCAGTAGGCCACGCCCCTTGACAAATTGACCAATCACAACTCGTGATTTAAGGTCCAACAAATTGCCGCCATTTTGTGTTAAAAATGTTGTATTCTTTACTACACATTTTTCATTGAGTTTACTTTTTCTTTGTATATAAAAGGCAATTCTTTTATTCTTAATCATGGTCAAGTGGTGTTTATATTTTCATTGTAATTCTGACTCTCGATGCCCTGGCTGAGAGGAAATGTACATTTTTAGCCTTTTGAAAAACCAAAGTCCAACGGAGCGAAGTGCTTTCGGTGGTTACAGAGTGTGCAATCCTTCGTGTGTGGGCGATTGTGAAGCATTATGTGTGTGCGTGTTGTTAGTTGGACGTTGCTATGGTGGGCGTGGCCTACTGGATAGGTGTATTTACAGTGGAACGTCACTATAAGGAACATTGCTATACTGAACATCATCCTTGACTCCAAATTTTTGTGTACAGCACATACAGAATACAGTTCTTTAAATCACTATTAAAACGAGCGACCACTATTACGGACAATATCCGTGCATCCTGCCATGTTCGTTATAGCGGTGTTCCATTGCATATGTTGTTTGCATTGTAAAATTTAACTTTAACTTTTATAGTACTAAATTGAAATAGAAATTAGAATATTCATAAAAGGTATAGTACAGGCTTGGTAATAATGAAATACATTCTTTAGTTTCAGTCTGACAGTTCCCCATTTGTAAAGTTCTTAGTAGAACCAAACATTCTGTGAAATATTTACTTCTGAAATTCTGTCATATTCAATAAGACTACATTTAAATAAGGTAGGTTTGTGGTGACACCATGTAATCTCTTCTGTGAGAGTGTGTGGTTCTGAGAAGAACCGTTGGTATTATCTCAATGTTTCGACCAGTGTGCTCTGTTCGTCCTCAGGAGAGTGACTGATGAACAGAGTTCAGTGTTTGGAACGTTGAGTGTTAAACCACCGGTTCTTCTCAGAACCTCACACTTACAGAAGAGATTACATGGTGTCACTGCAAACCATGTACCTTATTTTAATAGTACCGTACTTCCACCATGCATAGCTTTCAGTCTTACTTAAGACTGCATTTGAAATGACGGCAATTAAACATGATAGGAACTTTGTGCACAAAATCAAGAACCATTATTCAATATTTACACATGAAACCATATAGTCTGCATATTTACTGAAGTAAATGTGAACTTGTTCTCTTATTGAAGAAGTGCATGAAATTAAGTTTCCAATCAATGGGAGATTTTGGAGCTGGGTCTTCAACTTGATTGCGCACGCGCACAACAATGCGCGCATGCTCACAATTGTGCGCATGCTCAGAGCTGGCAAAAAAGAGACTTCAGTCTGCTGCCCTCAACGTCTCAAAAGTCTCCCATTTCATTCTGTAATAGTGATATAACCAGCTTTCCAAAAATACTAACCAAGTGGCAAGCTGTAGTTTATGAAGGGCAAGCATATAAAAAAATATTGAAAATTACAAATGCAAGTCCCTGCGATAACTTGTAAAGGTAATCTTGTACCGTTTGATTACAAAGAATTATTAAAGGTAATATCATACTTTGGTTTTTATCAAAGAAATACAGATTCCTGGGCAAAAATATCAAGACAGATACAATAACAGTCATGTGTGAAAATTTTTGAGAAAATTGAAAATCAGCCACAGTATTAAGTCTGTTCTCTTTTATTTTTGATCTTTTAAAAGATCAAAAAGATTTTTGGTCGTTGTTTTACTTTTCTTACTACTTTCTGGATAAATACACCATTTCAGGCTGAAATATTTTAACTGTATGTTTCTACCACTACCATCTTCATAACCTGTAAGTTTTACGTAAAAATCTGTGAACATTTCTGTTTTGGTTTCTTACCAAAGTATGATACTACCTTTAAGGGTGCATAAAGAAATGAAATTGTTCAATAAGTAACTTTCATTCACATATCCTAACTAACACTCTTTGTTTTGCTTAAAGAATGATTTTAATTAATTTTGTCACCCTTTCAGGAATGTGGAATTCAAGTTTAACTTCCCCACGGTGACCTTGAACTACTGGGCTTCGTTTGCCAGACAGAGGGGCATTGAAATGTGCCTTGGGCAGGGAAATCTAGGACTCAAGTACAATCTGCAGCTGACTGATATTCCTGATGGACTCGTACATAGACCAAATGTAAGTACATTCAAGATACATAGATAGACAGACAAATATAACGACTGACCAACTGACCAACCGTACAAACCACTCGACAAACTGACCAACCGACTGACTCCCCGACCGCCCAACAAACAGACCTTATATCACATAGATAGCTGCTGCCGTGCGAAATTGACCAATAAACATCCTTCGTCAAGATCCAGACGGAAATGTTCTGAAAACAGATCTGATTGGCTGATGTGCCACGTTGCATAAAATTTACATGCACGCATACAAACATGTATCAGACGTTCGCAGGTAGTGCAGTGGTACGGAGTAGAATGGGTGATACTCAGACTAGTTTGTCCTCATTTCCTTCACAAGGGAACGTATTTTGGATGTCTACTTCTCAAATGCTACTTTGATGTTTGCTCCTAGGGACATGCCAGACCTCTTTAGGACTGGTTCTCTGTGATGAATGGATTGTAGTCTTCGAGCGGTGGTTCGGTACTTTTTCTTGAAGTTGTCTTGTGGAAGATTGATGCGGCATGTTTCTTTGAAATTTATCAGAAGATGACGTTATACCTGGCTGGGTTTCAGTCGGATTTTCTCCCACTTGATTGAGATCAAACCAAATGTCCCAACTGAGATTGAAAAGTCGTGGGGCTTTTGCTCCGGCGACAAGCTCGTTAACCACTTCAAGTTTGAGCTCATCCGCCGGCGTCTCCGATTCACAGACAGCTTGCAGTTTGTCATTGTAAATCCTCCGTGCCTCTTTCATCAACCTGTGCTCCTCTTCTCTGAGTATGGAGACCGCCTCCTCGGCCTTCCTTGAGATTCTTGCCAAGATATCATCAAGTACACCATCCAGCTTCTTGCTGGGACTCTCTGCCGATGCTAGATCGGCAATCGTCTCTTTTGAGACTGTTTCCTCACTCAGTTGCTCAGTGGTGGTATACTCATTAGCTCCATGGTACTGACCTGAGCAGGCTGAACACTCCAGCTGCTCACACGCCTTGCAGTAGAGGATGGTTTTCTGATCTGGATGCTCTTTGCAAACGACAGCTTGTTCTGATAGTTTGTCCATGTTGGCAGTTCCTCCCATCTTGAGTTCTGCTAGACAGTGGACCTGATGGGATGTCAGTATAGCCCAGTCTCGATGCATTCTAAGACATTCTTGACAGAGGAACTCCAAACAGGTCAAGCACCATGCAACGGCAGGATAAGCCCGACTGCAGCTCCCACATTCCACCCCAGGCACTTGCTTCAACTTGTTACATTCCATCGTTCCTACCTCCACCCTCTGGCAACTCGGTTTCAAAACATAGCTGGCACTGTCTTGTCCATTCTATATCCTGTGTTAGTTAACGTCCCTCCTGTGTATTTATTTACGACACAATTGGTTTGAATCTAGACTCATGAGGCAAACCCAGGGTCAGCATTTGAGTATCTGATGCCTCTTGAAATTTGCGAGGTGTTGAGATAGGCCTTCATTGAAAACCTCAGTTGATGAGCATGTGTGATGCGTATAGGGGGCGTCTAGGTGTCAATTGAGTTAGGCACTCGCCTCTCACCAATGTGGCCTGGGTTCAATCCCTGCTTGGGTCATATATGAGTAGAGTTGTGTGTTGGTTCTCTCCTATGCTACGAGGGTTTTTTTCCGGGTTCTCTGGTTTTCCTCCCTTCACAAAAATCAAACACTTTTGATCTCAGGCTGTACTCCGTGATCATATATGGGTTGATGTGGCTGGCAGCCAAGGGCGCCGCTGTCAACTTGATCACGTTGTAGCCGCATCCTTCGCAATTCAGCACCCCAGCTGTCAGTAAGGATGTTGAGCCTCCCAAATGATTATACGTCAGTTTCCTGTTTGTCACAGTAGATGAAGCCTATTACTGGGCCACGTAAGACTGATTCTATGAAGTCCAATGAATATGAAGTATCTAGAACTATCAACAGCAACTATTGTCCTGGGCATATGTGAATTCGTATGAAACATCTGCCAAACATCAGGAGATAGTGTAGTCACATTTTGTTGCGGCCGTTGTTAGGAAATGGTTCGTTCCTCCGTTCAAACCGTAGTCTGTAGACGTTACAAAACCTGGCTGTACTAATTGATGGACACGCCACAAGTAATTGCCCATGAAACTGCACTCATTATTATCTAAAAGTTGAAATCACTTGCATTTTGACGTCCAAATACATTTTTTTACTTGAGCTGAATCGAGCGGTATGTTTCAGACCTGCTTGTGTATAGGTGTTCACCTTGATTGTAAATTCTACATCATGATTTCCTGTTCGTGTGAATTTCACAGAGTTCCTTCTGAAACATTTCAGATTCATTTTCTGTTTCATACGGTTTCGCTTGAATGAATGTCATTGGATTTTGATAGTGAAAATAGGGTTTGTTGTTTTTATGACTCATACAAACTATCATTATGCTTTTGGTGCCATGGCATTGGCAGATGAGGAGAGATACTTCGCCAAAGCCATGAGGAAGCGCACAGTGTGCCAGAATTAAGGAAAAGTGGAAAAAAATTAATAACTCTGCCAAAAATAATCAGCTACAGGTGCTTAAGTGCTCGGTGGAAAGCTCTGGGCATGGCCGATCAGACTAAATCAAAAGAATTCCATTTTTTTTCATTTTAGGGGTCTGGAAAGTAAAAAAACATATATGGACATTCTGGACTGTCCGGTGCCAAATTAGGTAAAATAGCATAAAACGGCCACAAATAATCACCTAGAGGTGATTAAATACTCCTGGAAAGCTCCTGTTATAGTGGTATTAGCAGAAGACATTAATAGATTGCATTTGGTTCATTATTAGGGGGTCTGGAAACTAAATGGCCTTTCATAAGAATGTTTAATCACCCAAAACCAAATTGGTTATTATCAGAAACCTGTAGCTTTCAATCACAATCATAAAAACATAGTTGTCAAAAATAGATTAAAAAGGAATAAAAAACAATGTCTTCGTACTCCAAACAAGAAAGGAACAGACAGTGCTGCAATGGCTGCATAGAGCACTTAATTAGCTGGTGAGTACCCAACTTTGAAAGGCCATAACTTTTTATTGAGATGACCTTTTGTGCTACTTTCTTTTGCAATGTTTCAGGTATAACCCATAGTTTCAAAATCTGCCTCATTTGGCCATTTTTGGAGATATCAATTTTTAATCTTTTTCCACCTCCTGGCACACTGTGAAGCGTGAACTGCGGAAGACAGGAGCTCCACCATTAACCCACCCACTGGTGCTCTACTTGTGGGAGGGGCTTCAGGGCTCACCTTTCCAATCATCTTCGAGCTCACGCTAGATCAAAATCTCACTAGTCAGGAACCTGGCCATATTCGTGTACGAATGGCAAACAACAACATAAACTCTATTTCAAGATTACCAGATACATGACTGCAGATGACAGGAAAGGGTAATATTCATCGCGGTGATTTCAAACAACAGGGAAAGGGTGATAAAAGTCACGCGATGTCGTGTTGCTGGTAGGGAAATTTTTGATTGCCCGATGAAGGTTAGTCGTCCTAGCAACCGAAATGTCACTACCAGCAGCACAACATCACGTGACATGGATCACCTTTTTCCCCTTACATGATTGGAGACAAACATTTTGACTGTTTTGTTTAAAGGTAATATCATACTTTGGTTTTTGTCAAAGAAATGTAGATTCATGGGCAAAAATATCAAGGAAGATACAATAACAGTCATCTGTGAAATTCCCAGTCCCATACGGCACCCACTTTTTGAGAAAACAGTGAAATACGTCCTCAGTATTTCTTAAGTCTTTTCACTGTTATTTTTTATCTTTAAAGGATCAAAATCGTTTTTGGTCATTGGTTTTACTCTTTTCTTGATAAATACAAATTGAAATCAAGAGATACACTGAATATGAAAGCTTCAAATTCTCAAGGATATCTATAATGAAACCATTGTAGACTATATATAAACATGGCTATAATACACTGATTCAGTAGGCCACGCCCACCATAGCAACGTCCAAGGAACAACGCACACGCGCACGCACACAACGTGTCACGATCGCCCACACACGATGCGTTGCACACTCTCAACAACTGAAAGCACCTCTCTCTGTTGGACTTTGGTTTTACAAAGTACATTTCCTCTCAGCCTGGGCATCGAGATTCAGGAATATAATGAAATATAAACACCGCTTGACTATGGTTAAGAATAAAAGTCAGGTTTTAAAACATAATTGCCTTTTACATACGAAACAAAAGTAAACTCAACGAAAAGTGTGTAGTAAAGAAAACAAAATTAAAAACATTTTGTCGGACAAAATGGCGGCAATTTGTTGGACCTTAAATAACGCGTTGTGATCGGTCAATTTGTCAAGGGGCGTGGCTTACTGGATCGATGCACTGGTGGTATAAGTAGTATAAACAAGATACATGCAACCGCATTTGAGTGAAAGTGAAATTAAAAACAGAGAACAAGTGGCTAGTTTACAATTAAAGCTGAAAATAAACATTTTAGATATGGATGAGATGTTGGGTTTTGAGAAATTTACATCAGTGTTAAGGCCTTTTTACACTATTACACTATGTCGCACGTATTTTCAACTGCACAAATCAGTGGGCATGTTTACATTTACACGACAAAGTAACGATTATTACGGTAGCACTTAAAGACTAACTAGGAGAAAAACTACATAAGCTTTCGTAGTAACAACTACTTTATCATATGTAATGAAGTAGAGCATCATCAACATGAGTATATAAACTGGTATAAAGCAATGAAGCATGTCCAAACAAAGTAGTGCGCCTTATCACACAACTTTTTGAAATCAAATTGAAAGTGATTTTGTTGCGCGACAAAAGAAGTTCCCTATGTCCTCACATCATGCCAGCTGTATTGATTGGTTGGGAAAGATGGACAAGAAAATAATAAGTGAGGTCCAGAAATTCAATGAAATTGTACGAGGCATCTATTAACAAAGATTATGTAGATGCCGGAAAAAAGGACAACATAATTCAGCCTAATTATGATCTACGTTTGATTGTGTGATGTTCCCAGGATGGTATGTATCGTTTAGCCCTAGCTGCCAAAAGTTCCCTAAGCCACTAAACAAAATATCTTCTTCCTCTTCCGAGTATTAAGAGGATGAATTGTCAATTGTTTTAAGAAACATTTATCATTAGAATTTTGAAAAAAGTCGCGCGACAGATCGCTTACTTTTGGACAGCTGGGTATGTGCGACTTTGTCACGTGACTAAGTAGTTGCGACAAAGTCCTGTATGTGTAAATAGGTCTATGCACCAGCAAGTAGGTGGTTGCAGGTTCGAATCTCACCTGAGATGTACTGAGTTTAATACTAGTAATACGCCAGTTAGGGCTTCCTTAATTGGGTGTGGTTTTTTTTACTATTAAATAAACACAAGTAATAAACTGCTGCAAACTGCTTATCAGCGAAAATAATGCAATGAAATTTATAAAACGCAAAGGCTAAACTAGATGAAGATCCTGTTACGATCGAAATGCGTCAGGTCTTCCTAACTCCAAGCACTATTGAAGAAATACAAGTAATAAACTGCTGCAAACTGCTGATCAGCCAAAATAATGACCTGACATTTATGAAATTTTATAGAATTGGTAAATTGAGCATTTGAGAAAGATCCTGTTAGGATCGTAACATATCAGGTCTTCTTAACTCCAAGCACTATGAAGGAAAGATAGATATAATTGAGATGGCTAATTGTGACTGGTGTCTCTGTGATGTCCCATGCTTGTCCGTCATTTTTTACATTCTTGTGTATATTTGGACAGAATCTAATGCAGCGACTGCCAAATCGCCACTTGATGTGAATGTCATATCATATGGATAGTTCTTGCATTCTAGGATCGCACAGCCGAGGTACTTGCCATCGGGACTGTATTGATGAACGTACCCGGAAGGAGGTCCCCATATGGCTACATAGATGCTACCATCACTGTCACAGGACACTCCCTTAGGGCCCTGCCTAGCATCAATATTCTTGGCCATGTTGATTGAGAATCGCTTAGCACCATTGAAGTCGAGAGATATCAAACCCTTTTCCTCAAAACTGGTGTAGATGAGATGCTGGTTGGAAATGGTTAAGTAGTCACCGATCATGGGAGTTGAGAGCGTTTTGATGAGGGATCCGTCTGGTTTGTGAAGCGAAACCTCTCCCTTGTCTTGGTAACCCACTGCTATTGTGTCAACATCATCCACTGCGAGGCATGTTGGTCTGCTGACAGGACCACCGGGTCTGAAACGTTTGAGAAGTTCATGGTCCTCGTCAAAGATTTTGATGTCATTACCGTCTAGAATGATGAGGTGATCGCTTTTGTCGACTACCACCCCCCTGATGTTAGACAGGTCTGTGATCGGCAGATCTTCTGGGAATGGGGCGTAATCTTGGAGTGAGATGGTAGACAACAGCTTTCTGTTTCTGGCACAGGCGACCAATTCATCGTCGGAGAGGGAAGCAACTCTAAACGGCATTTCAAAGTCGTCGATTTCTGTCTTCAGCTCCCACATAACAGCGGCCTTCTTCGGAGGCCTGCGTGATTCAGACATTGCAGAGCCCATTCCTCTCCATGTGTCTGCTTTAGCTTGGGCAGAGTGTCCCTCATCATCCCGTGGTCTTCTAGAGCTAGCCTCAAGCTGATTCCTGACGAGTGGCGTGGTTGGCTTGGTGTTGTAATAAACGGTGAAACTCTGATCCGGGTGTCCCTCCTGTGCCAGGCGTTGCTTTCTCCGTTGAGTGTCATCGACATTCTCCCCTAGTTGCTGGCGTGGATCCAGGATACAGACACGGTGAGACTTCATCATAGACAGTCGTTCATGTGCTCGGTGGCACTCCTGACAGAAATACTGATCGCATTCCGTGCATCTTGAAACAGCAGGATTCTTCTCGTCGCAGTTTTGACAATCTTTCGGCCGTTGACTGTCCAGCAGCTTTTCCTGCCGTGTCACCTCTTCCACCAAGGCAAGCATTTTGAAGTCGTTGGGAAGGTCCTCAACCCCATCATCGTCATCCAGCTCGGTTTCAGATCTGCAGAGAGGACATGTTAGAGTCTCTTTCTCCCACAACTCCTGCTGCTTCCACAGCTCTTTGAGGCATCGAAGACAAAAACTGTGCAAGCAGCTGAGCATCTTGGGCTGCCTGTAAAGGTTGTTGCATATGGAGCATTCTAGATGCCCCTCAATTATTTTGCATAGAACAGACTCAGCCGTGTAATTAGATGCCATCTTTGTACTTTGAACGGATATCCGAAGTCTACCTGTCAAATGAAACAGATTCAAAAACAACCACACTTACTAAACAAACCTTGCTATTTGCTAAACAGCTATGATTTGGTCAGTTTTGTCTATTAAGATTGTGGCCGATCTGGTTTAAAGGTAATATCATACTTTGGT
Source organism: Astropecten irregularis (assembly GCA_963971285.1). Classification (NCBI taxonomy): domain Eukaryota; kingdom Metazoa; phylum Echinodermata; class Asteroidea; order Paxillosida; family Astropectinidae; genus Astropecten; species Astropecten irregularis. Next base: position 926,731 of record OZ020247.1, on the reverse strand, counting down.
TTTTGTCAAAGAAATACAGATTCATGGGCAAAAATATCAAGACAGATACAGTAACAGTCATCTGTGAAAATTTCGGTCGCATATGGTGCCCACTTTTTGAGAAAACAGTGAAAAACAGCCACAGTATTTCTTTTTTTAAAGATCAAAAAGATTTTTGGTCATTGTTTTAGTAATTTCTCGATAAATACACCATTTCAGGCTGAAACATTTGAATGGTATGTTTCTACCACCACCATCTTCATACCCTATAAATAAAATTATAGGTAAATTTGTGAACATTTCTGTTTTGGTTTCTTACCAAAGTATGATACTACCTTTAATAGATCCACACTTATTTGATTGATGTTTCTACTTCAATCATACTTTGGTAGCAAACCAAAAACCTATATCTTATAGGGTATAAAGATGGTGCTGGTAGAAACATACCTTTAACATTTTTCAGCCTGAAATGCTGTATTTATCAAGAAATTAGTAGAGCGAAGAGCCTCTATCAAGGACAAGAACAGGTTCAACAATTACTTTCAGCATCTTGGGAAGTATCTCTTCAAATATATGTCAAGCAAATGGAAAATAAAATAAGGTATGAAGGGGGTAATCCTTAAAGGTAGTATCATACTTTGATAAAACAGAAATGTTCACAGATGTACGTATAACTTACAGGGTATGAAGATGGTGCTGGTAGAAACATACCCTTAAAATTTTTCTAGCTGAAATGGTGTATTTATCCAGAAATTAGTAAAACAATGACAGAAAATCTTTTTGATCTTTTAAAAACTCAAAAATAGCAGAGAAAATACTGTAAGAAATACTGTGGCCGTTTTTCACTGTTTTCTCAAAAAGTTGGCACCGTATGGGACTGAAATTTCCGCAGATAACGGCAGATGACTGTTACTGTATCTGTTATAATATTTTTGCCCATGAATCTGTATTTCTTTTATAAAAAAACAAAGTATGATATCACCTTTAACAAAAAACGCAAAAACTTTGCTGTTGGTTTTCACCTTTTAAATAAAAAAACACCCAATTTTACGCTCACCTGAATACTCCAGAAGAACTATTTGACTCCATTCACAATGAGCCTAACACACAACTGATTAGTATTACTCATACACATTCAATTCTTGTATGGCCAGACATAACATTATTGCAATGTTGGTAAATTCCCAGTTCTATTTTTAGGTTCATGTTTGTCTTTATACAATGCCTGTAAATAGACTATTTGTATGTTGGTTTTAAAATGCTGTATAGACATAAATTACAAACAATCCGAAAGATTAAGGGTCAAGAAGCATTACCTGGTGATATCACTTATTGATACTATTTTCAAACCTAAATTAGAATGGTTTTTATGCATGGTTTGAACATTTGAGTGTTAACATTCATGAGAAAACATGTGAGGTTCAAGTTTCTATTCAAAGGCCTTTTTCTACTTGACCAAATCTCAAGGGGGGGGGGGAATAAGCCACGTTTCCCACTTCCCCACTAATGTTCACCCCCGGTTGTTGGCCGGTAAAAGTAACCACTGGACACGGATAAAATAATTGAAAGGACAATTTTCTGACCGTTCGGACTGGACTTAAAATGGGTAAAAGTAACCATTGTTTTGGTGAGTTTTACCCCCAAAAGTCCCGTCTGAACGGGATGTGAGATAATTCACTGGGCTGCTCATACAGTTTGTGTGAAGCATGAACCGTGCTCTAGCCAGTTTACAAATAACAAGCACTGAGTATGCAGTGCTCATCCACGTCGGTGAAGGGCAAGCCTAATTTGCAGTTTACAAATACTTGTACAAGTTTAGACATCATCCATTTCAAACCTGTTTTTTAAAAAGGTTGATATTTTCCACCTTAGGGTTTTGTGTATATTTCCTTGAAACTTAATTATAATGATCTTATCATTGACCTATTATCACTAAGATAATGATGTTTGTTTGTGTGCTGTGTCTTTGTAGGCTGAGTGGTCCATAGCTGAGATGAATGCTGAGATGGGTGAGAGCCATACCTACCTGTACACATCACAGACTGACGAACAGGTGAAATTAATCCCCACAATTAGTAACATTCATTACCCTCTTATTTAGATGCATTTTAGAGTTCTGTTTCCACAGAGACAACTTTGCTAATTAACGCTAAAACACGGCATTTCATTTCTGTAGAAATCAACGCTATCGCCTTTTCATCGGTATCGGCAACCTACTCCGAGTAGGTTTTGGTGATACTTGCCGATAACTTATGAACGTCATGCAACTCCATCGGCACTAAACATGCTAATTAGCGATAGTGTAGGCTGTGGAAACAGCAGCTTAATCTGAACTTAGCGGTATTTAACGATATCCACTTAACACTTAATAATAGCGATGGGCCTGTGGAAACACGCTCAAAATGAATGCTTAATCCTTCTTCTGTTGTATTTGTGCTTATCGTAGGCAAGAGTTCAGTTAGTGTTAAACTGGAATGCGGAGAAGCACCATGTTGCAAGTGTGGCAAGGTAAGCAATTCTAACCAGTTATTGTAACTGTCCAACATTGTCCATCAAATTCCATCAAATCCTACAAAATCCTTCAAAATTTGAATTGTAAATGCTGGTAGATCTAGAAGCTTTACAGTTGCAGCATTGGATGCAGCAATTTCAGCTGCTGAGCACAAAAAAATTGCTTAAGACAATAATGTCTTGCCCAATAAAACAACCGCATTAAAAATTTCATTTGATATTCATAGTCTGCAAACAACAGGCAAAGAACAATCACAAGTGATACACAACACATGGACATTTGATTGTTAAGCCTGTTTTTATAAAGAAAGAAACGTCATGCTTAGCAAAATGTTTGTGCTAAGCAGGGCTGTGAAATTAGCCTCTGAAGTCCTTCATGTTCTCTGCTCAGGCTTGTAGGATTTTGATGGAATGGGTGCAGATCCCATGATGTGCACTGGCAGTGATAATTGGAATTTTATGGATTTTGTGTGGAGTACTCCAACTTGTGAGAAGTTTAAATGGTTTCAGGGATGTGAAACTTCAGATTTTGATCTGAACTCTGATTTTTTTTGTTAAGATTTGAACTCAGAATTTCAGCTTTTTCGTACATCTGCTCTGTACAAAAGTATAGGAACTTTTAAATTTCAGCTTTTTCCTTGGTGTTTTTTGTGTGTGGCCAGTCGTATCCCTGTGGTTTGGGGACAATTCCTTAGCAAAGTGAAGGAAGATATCATTTTGTTATCCAGTAGTGTTTTGGCCAGTTTCTAAAAACAAGTGATATTTGGTTATGAGCAGGGTCATGTACTGTCGACAGCAGAGCCGGAATCCCAACCTGGACCTGAGTCAAACACCGTCAGATGATGAGGAGGAAGGAATGGAGGAGGAACGAGATAACAATGCAAATGAAGAGAGGGTAAGATGATGAATGACCACGGCCAGAAGAAAGAAAACTAGAAAGAATATGGGCGTTTCACAATTTAGAGCGCCACCAAGAGGGCAGCAGGGAGAGGCCGATTTACGCGGTGCATGATGGGAAATTGTCGACATTGGAGATTTTTCCCCTATACGTTCAACGTTATTGCTAATTCTTGGGTCGTTTTGTGCGTTTATTTCACGTGTTATCACAATGCTTTATGTTTGCGAATCTTTTTGATGCACAGCACACACATCCAAACTGGAAAACATTGAGAAATACCTATGGATGAAAGATATACGGTGGGTTAAATGGTGAAGACGATTGAACGTATAGGGGAAAAATCTCCAATGTCAACAATTTCCCATCATGCACTGCGTAAATCGGCCTCTCCCTGCTGCCCTCTTGGTGGCGCTCTAAATTGTGAAACGCCCGTATTGATGAATACGTTTTTTGTTAACAAATACATGCTGCAGTGTGGCATCTGGCAAAATACTGGCATAAATTCCGTCCAAACCTTCCAAAATCCTTGGGTTTTTGTGTGTGCATACACAACTCTCTAATATTGGTCCTAGGGCATTTGCAAAGATCATATTTTCACTTAAAGGGTATGTACAGTATTGGTATCAAACCAAAACAGAAAATGTTCACAGATTTACCTATAACTTTAACAGGCTATAAATATGGTGATGGTGGAAACGTACTGTGAACTTTTTCTGCCTGAAATGCTGTATTTGTCCAGAAAAGAGTAAAACACCAAAACATCTTGGCAGGATAAAAAATGAGACAGTTATTCCCACACAATTTGGTGTAACAATTGCAACGTTTTTTCTTCATTTTCTACTGTTTCCAATGATCAATTGAGCTGAAAATTTCACAGTTTGTTTTTATTCCATGACAAATTGAATTATGAGCAGCCTGCAGCTGCTCTGTCACCTTTACCAATGCTGTACATGTTTTTTTAACACAGCTTACCAAACACAGGGTACCAACTAAAATTCAATGTAATGTTTATGGCTTGTCACCGGTTCCTGTTAATGTTAGAACCTGCATGCAACAAATACCAATCATTCATCCAATGATTGAAACTGTACATTGTCTTATTTGTTGTTTTTTTCCAGCAGGATTTCATACATAAGTTGGTCGTTCATGAGTTCCGAGTTTCTTGGACTAGGTTCAACAGAGATGCAGTGTTTGGCCTTTATGATACCTACAAGAAATCTCAGGTAACGTAGATATCCAAGAAGGAATTCTTAAGCTGTATATTGATAAACTATATATAAACTATATTGAGTAAGTGACATCCTAAAATGAATAGCTTGCTAAACTTGCTCTTTCTGAGCATACATTAAGTTTGAAGGTACAAAGTTGAGCTTAAACTCATTCCATTTGATCCAGTCCACTATGCAAGTATATTATTAAGGTCAGTACTGGAGTGGTAACATATCCAAACAGAAACATTCACAGATTTATGTATAACTTTCAGGGTATGGAGATGGTGCTTGTAGAAACATACCATTAAAATATTTCCGCCTGAAATGGTATATTCATCCAGAAATTAGTCAAACACTTTATGTGTTATAATAAAAATTGTGTCTGGTTTTCAGTATTTTCTCGTGACTCAGATGATTGAGCTCAAATTTTCACAGGTTTATTATTTCATGTACATGTTTGATCAGACAAAGTGTGAGTGCTGCTCTGTGACCTTTACCAATCATGTATTATACCTTTCAGTCTCATTTACTTTGTAGAGGCCAACATGTTTGAATTTCTTTTCATTTCTCAGATGTTGAAGGATAACTTGTCCACGGAGGCGCTGAAAGGAGTCAAGTTGGAGAGCTCTGCACCAACGGTTAGTACCAAATACCTGAGTAAAATTCACTTTAAATCAGTATTCTGGTGGTTGCTGGTTTGAATCCCGCTGCAGTCTTGTTTTCATTGTTCACTTTACATCACTTTAAATCTTAAAACACAAGGGGCCAATTTTTGTTAGCACACAAAACTTGCTAAGCATGAAATTTCTGTCTTTAGTAAAAATAGGGTTAACAACCAAATTTCCATGTGTTGTGTATCACTTGTGATTGTTCTTTGGCTGTTGTTCACTGACCATAAACATCAAATGGAATTTTTACTGGTGGTTTGTTTTATTGAGACATTTTGTGCTAAGCAAATTTTTTGTGCATAACAGCTCCATGAAATTGGCCCCTGGGTTCAACTTTATGACTTTGCTTACCGCTGAAGAATCCTTAGTCTTCATTTGGAGGGTTAGGACCAAATTTATTTGCTAAAGGCAGAACTCCTCACTGCTTCACGAACTAGAATCTCATAATTGTCTACTTCCGTAAGCGCAGATTCTATGCTTACGGTGAGCAGAGCCATGAAATTGGCCCCTAGTTGATTTACAGTGAATGCTGATAATTTTAAGCATGCTAGAAATTCTCATTAATTTGTTCCATTTACAAATTGGGCTTGCCCTTCACTGACGTCGATGAGCACTGCATACTCAGTGCTTATTGAATGCACATGAAATATCATATGGCATAGTGAGCAGGACGTCGTGGGTTCGAATCACACCAGAGCCATCACATGAATGTTTTCTATCTCCCCAACGAGAAATCATTAATATTCATGATGTTCCATTGGTTGGTGTCCGACAGAGACTTCAGCAGAATGTGGCCACGCCCAGTCCCAACCCGCTAGCAGCTGCCAACACGCCCAGTCCCATGAGTAAACTCCAGACGGGTCATGGAGCCACCATGCTTCATCAGCTTCTCTCTGAGACAAACACCAAGTTCATTGTCTTCTCTGAAGAGGTAAAGTTACCACGGTAAAGATTGACATTTGCTGGCATCTACATTCTAGTCAGATGTTAGCGATGGTATCCCTGACTCTAAGCCTTATCAAAAGGTAGTATCATACTCTGGTAGCATACAGAAACAGGAATCTTCCCAGAAGACTTTCAGAACAACTTCAGAAGATGTTTAGATATTTTTAGTGCCTTCCAGGACCTGGAACCTAGTGGAATCTGTTTGATGATAAAGTTAGTTGTTGTTTATTTTGAAATTTGGAAGTTTAGAAAGATGTATTGCTTTCAGTTTTAAACTGCTTGGAGTTAGGAGGGCCTGATGTGTTTTCAATCCTAGCAGAATCGATAAAGATCCTGCTAGGATCGAAACGTGTCAGGCCCTCCTAACTCCAAGCATTTTATGAATTTCAGGTCATTATTTTGGCTGATGAGCAGTTTGCAGCAGTTTCCAGCAGTTTATTACTTGTATTCTTTCTTGTAATCTTGCAGTTGTACAATTTTCTTTTGGTGTCATATTATTTTTCAGACGTCCAGTAGTAGTGACCAGCTTCAAGGGGTCAAGGCATGCACTACGAAGGATGTGACCATGAAAAACTGGCTCAGTAAGATCCTCCTTTGTAATCTTCAGTCTTGTATCGACATCCCTACCTCCCAAACTGTCCTCTTTTCCCACATAGTTCAGCTCATATTTCCACGAATTACATTGTGAATCTATAAAAAATTGAGAAATACAAGTAGCACTTTATTGACTACCGTTAACTAGAGTTTAAAATGTGCATTGGTAGCATCAACTACTTCATCACATGTGAATCTAATTGCCTTACAAATACTCCTAGATGTCGAGCAAGGACCTGTTTTGATAGCTTGTTGCCCCTCATTCTCAATGTCGTCAGAACTTACCTTGTGAATATTTCCTTTCAACCTGTTCTCTTTCAAGAGGAGAATCCTTCCTTTCGTCCAGTTTACCAAGCCTCCTCTTTTTGCTCCTAGCAATTGTGGTGTGTTGAGTCTGAATGTTCATTATGCTTTGTCCTGATTTGTCTAGTTGAGCTGGAGAACAGTCAGGTGATGTTAAAAGGTAGCGAAGCCTCTGGTTACGTCATCGTCTGTGCATCCAGCGCTCAGGTCATGCAGTGTTCACATCTACCAGCTTGGCATGAGGGCCACCTGACCAATAAGACCAGCTGGGTAGGCAAGCTGGATGGTCTACAGGTGAGGCTAATGATACTGACTAGGGTTCAGATCCAACTCTAGCCTTCATTTGGAGTGAGGGCCACCTGACTAATAAGACTAGCTCTAGCCTCCAACTGAGGTTACCTTTCAACTTCAAGGAGTTAAACATTTTGTAATGATGGCATGTTTTATTGACAGTATTTTGCCACCGTCGAGACACCTTCCTCCAGCTCTAAGATCGACGACGTCCAGTGGCTTCCAGTCTCCATCATAGAACCCAGTCCACAGAAGGTGACAGACGCGCCTGACATGGTAGGCAGCGGGGAGTCTGTGGGAGGTGTCGTTAGTGACACAGTAGGAGCGTCTTCAGAGGACGTAGACCAGGACTCAGTTCAGCTCCAGCGGATTGCGTCTCGCTGTAACTGTCAGTTCTACTACGCAAGCTATGGCGGAGAGGTGAATCGCAGTGTGGCTGCTGACATGCTGCAGTCAGACACTGGCCAGGTAACAAACTAACATTCTATTAACTTTGGCCACTTTAATAGTTATCAACATCTTTATAAGGTGCTTTACAAAACTAACAGCGCTGATAGAAAAGATTGAAAGAAAAAACAGAGCATAGCATTTGTTAGAAAGAAAGATTTGAGGCTTTGACACTTGACACCTGTTACTTGAAAAACTTTTACAAGATAGCAACTGTGTGTTATAGTTCAAGAGGATTATAGATGATAATAAAAATTCAGACGAACAATGATAATTGACTATTGGGAACACCACCAACGTAGGTCTGGATGGCTCAGTTGGGTTCCCAAAGCGCTTTAATACCATTATTATCCCTGGTAATCGGGACCCGCTTACATTCCTGAAACAATCTCAACTCCCTGGGGAGTACATGTATATAGCCCCGTATACTGTAAAGTGCATGGAGGCTAATCAAGCACACAAAACCATCTCAACCCTCACAGGTACCCATTTACACCTGGGTGAAGAGGAGCAATATGTGACAAAGTGTCTTGCCCAAGGATGCAAGCACCACTACCCCATGGCTGGATTCGAACCCACAATCTGTAGATTGACCACAAGACCATGAGTACAACACGCCAGACCACTAGGCCACAGTACCCCAAATCTAAGTTGAAGCATTTGCCTTTTACCCTGGGCTTATTTTACAATCATGGTTGGTTTGGAAGTTGATGAAATTAGAAAGGATGCCATGGAATCCAAGACACATCTAGACCATAACCTCATCGTGCTGACTGACTCTGTCTAAGAATACATCATGGTCCTAGGAATCATGAACAGTTAATCAGGGACCGTTCTTCCATGCAGGATGAAGAGTCAGACGGTGTCTTCAGCAAGGAGGAAGCCGTAGATTCCATGACCTTGATGTATCACGACCTCCAGATGTGCACCAACTCAGCGCAGTACGCCATGATCCTAGACATCACCAATAACCTCCTGCTGTATGTTGAACCAAAAGTCAAGGTACGTTGCACGTCAAGATTTTCGGGTGAATATTGATTGAAGCTGCTCGTTACATTAAGGAGGCTGAAGTTGAAGTTGTGTCACAGGCCATTTAAGGTATAATACATGATTGGTAAAGGTCACAGAACAGCAATCACACTTTGTCTGATCCAGCGTGTACATAAAATAACACACCTGTGAATATTTGAGCTCAATCGGACATCTGAGTCAAGAGAAAATTGCAAAAACCCGACTCAATTTCTTATAAAACAAAAAGAATGAAAGTACGAAAGATCAAAACTGTTTTCGGTCTTTGTTTTTCGATTTTCTGGATAAATATTCCATTTCAGGTGGAAATATTTTAACAGTATGTTTCTACCATCACCATCTTCATATCCTGAAAGTTATACATAAATCTGTGAACATTTCTGTTTGGGTATGTTACCAATCCTTTACTGTATCGTCCGGTCATGAGTTTCCGATGGACATATGTTTTCGGTGACGAAATTTGATTCCCGTTTACCGCGAGACCGTGTGTGATTTTTTGTGATCAGTATCCCTGAAGTGATGACTACACTCAGGGCTATCTCCGACATTCAGGATGTTGAGAATAAAGTTTTCAGTTGTGAGTGATGCTCAAAAGTAAAAAACTATGAGATTTTGGGTATAGATTACTAATGCATTTTAAGGCTAATGTTCAAACGTTTATAAAAGACACAATCTGTGGTCAAATATTCCAAACCAAACTGTCGTCTGCTAGAGCAACTTTCATTCTTCCGATGTCAGACGGCAGGTCACGTGATCCCAGTGCGATCTGGGTTTTTATGGCGTGCCAATGTAACAAAAGTGTTAAAGTCTTTCTCAAATCGAAGTGCCATAATTAAATTTTTTCTCTTTTTAACTTGAAACTTTGCTGAGCTGATGAACTTATGCTATCCACGTTTAGGCCTCTCATAATGATGCCAGATATTATAAAAATGTTGTGATAATAATTTTACCTACCATGATCTGTACCAAATTCTCATTTTGTTGATTCAACCATTTATTTATAAAAAATAATTTGTCATTCACGATCTTGGAATCAAAACCTTTTCAGAACCTTTTATAAATAACTCCATCGACCCAGTTCGATCAAATCGAGTCAGGACAATAATTTCATCAATTTTTGAGTGACTTGGTGCGCAATAGCTACTCCGATGTCAACGAACTTTGCCGCACAACCAATTTACCGAAAACTGGTGACGCTTTGTTTACGTAGGGGCGGAATCTGTGTCGCTGTAAATGACAGACAATATTTCCAAAGAAAATACTTCAACTTCGAGGATTTTTACAGATTATAATCTGGAAGTGTCCAGTTCAAAGTTAGTGAAGTGATTTTCTGAAATTTTATTTCGTTTCTGTTTTATAGAAGTTTTCCCGTTATCCCATCGGATACCTTTAAAAGAGTTGTGGCACGATACAAATCAGTACATTTCTAATGCCATCACCCAAAGATGTCTATTACCTAAGCGTTGTCAGGATTTAGATCTGAGCCATATCCTAAAAGGATCAATGGAATATGTTCCCTCAGATACATGGCTGAAGTGGAAGAGTAAAATGTAGACCCAGAGGTTCATTTTAAAGGATCCATGAACATTTTGTTGATTACCTTCATATGCATTTGCTTTGATTATTTTGGGTGTTTGTTTGGTTAAATGAACAGGAAGCTATGGCCAGGATGCAGCATATGAGGTTTGCTCTTGAGCTGTCCAGCATAGATGACCAGAAGGAACCCATTATGCAACTCCAGAACTCACTCAGGTAAACCATGTTCCAAGAAAGGGAAGGGTTTAGGACACCCATGAAGGGTTGAATGAGCAGGGGTGAAGGGTCTACCTCCATAGAACCTGGGGCCAATTTCATAGAGCTGCTAAAGCACACAAATAGCTTAAGCATGAAAAGTCTTCCTTGATCAAACAGGATTGCCAAACAAATTTTCATGTGATGTTTGACTTGTATTCGGCCATTGTTTGCTGAGCATAACATTCACAAGGAGTTTTGGCTGGCATACTAATTTTATTTAATACCAAGATTTTTGGTGCTTAAGCATATTTGGTGCTTAAGCATATTTTGGTGCTTAAGCAAATTTTGGTGCTTAAGCAAATTTTGGTGCTTAAGCATATTTTGGTGATTAAGCATATTTTGGTGCTTAAGCATATTTTGGTGCTTAAGCATATTTTGGTGATTAAGCATATTTTGGTGCTTAAGCATATTTTGGTGCTTAAGCATATTTTGGTGCTTAAGCATATTTTGGTGCTTATGCAAATTTTGGTGCTTGATTAGCTCCATGAAATTGGCCCCTGGAGGTTAATCATCCTTACTCCCAGCTGAGATATGGTGTGAGAAGATCAAACTCATTTGGAAGCCGCAGAACTCTCTCAAGTGGTATTCAATAGTTTGGTGTTTAGAATAGAACTGGTTTGAACACTTGTTAAAACCATACTCATCAGTGCTGTTTCAAGACGTCAAACTGTGTCATTGACATTGAGTCAGAATCAGTTGGTGTCACCACATTGTGAGTCTCTCTTGGATTGAATCAACGTTACGCCATTGATGTCTTGGAGACTGATGCTGTGGAGCTTATGTTTGCATTGCAGGAACCACGTCCAGCAGCTCCGCCAGCGAGAGAAAGACCTGTACATGGCGCTGCGAGTCCTGCAAGATTCTCCTGTAGATCAAAGGTAGGCAACACCAACCCTTGAAGCTCAACCTTTCTTGTGTAACCTCAACCTTTCTTGTGTAACCTCAACCTTTCTTGTGTAACCTCAACCTTTCTTGTGTAACCTCAACCTTTCTTGTGTAGCCTCAACCTTTCTTGTGTAGCCTCAACCTTTCTTGTATAAAATCAACCTTTCTTGTGTAACCTCAACCTTTCTTGTGTAACCTCAACCTTTCTTGTGTAACCTCAACCTTTCTTGTGTAACCTCAACCTTTCTTGTGTAACCTCAACCTTTCTTGTGTAACCTCAACCTTTCTTGTGTAACCTCAACCTTTCTTGTGTAACCTCAACCTTTCTTGTGTAGCCTCAACCTTTCTTGTGTAGCCTCAACCTTTCTTGTATAAAATCAACCTTTCTTGTGTAACCTCAACCTTTTTGTGTAACCTCAACCTTTCTTGTGTAACCTCAACCTTTCTTGTGTAACCTCAACCTTTCTTGTGTAACCTCAACCTTTCTTGTGTAACCTCAACCTTTCTTGTGTAGCCTCAACCTTTCTTGTGTAGCCTCAACCTTTCTTGTATAAAATCAACCTTTCTTGTGTAACCTCAACCTTTCTTGTGTAACCTCAACCTTTCTTGTGTAACCTCAACCTTTCTTGTGTAACCTCAACCTTTCTTGTGTAACCTCAACCTTTCTTGTGTAACCTCAACCTTTCTTGTGTAACCTCAACCTTTCTTGTGTAACCTCAACCTTTCTTGTGTAACCTCAACCTTTCTTGTGTAACCTCAACCTTTCTTGTGTAACCTCAACCTTTCTTGTGTAACCTCAACCTTTCTTGTGTAACCTCAACCTTTCTTGTGTAACCTCAACCTTTCTTGTGTAACCTCAACCTTTCTTGTGTAACCTCAACCTTTCTTGTGTAACCTCAACCTTTCTTGTGTAACCTCAACCTTTCATGTGTAACCTCAACCTTTCTTGTGTAACCTCAACCTTTCTTGTGTAACCTCAACCTTTCATGTGTAACCTCAACCTTTCTTGTGTAACCTCAACCTTTCTTGTGTAACCTCAACCTTTCATGTGTAACCTCAACCTTTCTTGTGTAACCTCAACCTTTCTTGTGTAGCCTCAACCTTTCATGTGTAAGCTCAACCTTTCTTGTGTAACCTCACATGAGCCCTGTCTTCACCTGACTTCCTGGGGGTTTCACCGAGCTGATGGGTAAATGAAAAATGGGCAAATATTACCGGTGTCTGCACTTTTGACTCGGGTAACTTAACCGTGCACGCACGAAAGAATTACCGAGCTGTCAATACTACACTCGTGACGGTACCCGACTCACACTGTCCACACTGGACTTTTCGTCTCAGGTAAAGTGTCTCTGGAATTCTCCCTGGGCAGAAGTTGGCTGGTAGAAATACCCGAGTGGGTCAAAAAAAGTAACTGAGAGGAAGATTTCCACTCTGGACTTAAAATCGGTAAAGTACCAAGCATCTCAGTTACTTTGCCCAATATAAAGTCCAGTGCAGACAGGGCTAAAGACACCCTTCTCTGTATACTCTGTGTCTTGTTATCGAAGATGCAAAGTGTTTTCATATCTCCTTTCTCCTTCCTTTTAGTCTTTCGGCCCAAATCGCTGATATTGAACTTCAGGTGAATGAATGCAAGGAGTCCTTGATCAACGCTAGTGAGGACCTGAGGATTATGATCAGGTAAGTGACAAATTTGACATTGAACGCCCAAAATGGGTGGAAATGGTACAAATTTGACATTGAACATCCAAATCTGGGCAGAAACTGTACAAATTCAAAAATGTAGAAGATTACAATGGCCAGTGCTGTATTTGAGTCCTAACCTCTCGAGTCTATAAAGTCCTTACCATCTGAGTCTGAAACTGAGTCCGGTCTCAAGTCCTCCAACACTTGGTTGAAGGACTCATTGTCTTCAGTACTGGGTCTCTGAGGAGGATCCTTGGGTACCTCTGGTCGGACTGTGTGTCTGACAAGAGGTTACTCAGGGAGAGTCAGATGAGACCTATTACCTGCCTGATACGTGAGTGCCAGATGTGACCGTATAGTCATGTGGATAGATTCCCTGCGAGTGATCCTGCCAGGCGGATTCTCTCTATGAGAGAACCTACTGGTAGGACTCGCCTGGGAGGGCATCCACATGACACGTGGTTGCGTCAGATGGATTTTTATTTTGTTGAGATGGGGATGGGTCTGGTGGCTGCCTGGGGGATGGCTATCAGGAGACCGAAGGAGGTTTTATACTCTTTCAGAACTCAGCACTTTTTCCAAGTGCCTATGGAACAAGACTAGGTACCCAGGAAAGTGTTGGAGTGTATGTTACTTCTACTCTTAAGGGATAAGGTGTTATACTTCTATCCATTTTTACTGCCAGTTGGTCAAGTTTGTTCGTCTGTTTAATTTTCTCAGTTGCTTCAAAGAGATTCAGTTACGGCGAGCTGTTAAGAGGAAACTTCAAACATGTAAGTCTGCTTGTTTGTTATATCCATGACTGTTTGTTTGTCTGTGTGTCAGACTAGCCTGGTTCTTTGCCTTGTACTGTATTCAGACAAGCAGAGGCCCTGTCTTAATGGGAATACACGGCTACCCTCTGTACTGAAAACTGGTGGCATCAACACAGTATTCCTTATAAGTTCGCCAGTGTGAAAAGGGGACCTGAAAAACACAATCATACTACTTAATAATAGGGTAACAATTTCAGCATATTTCACTTGTGAAAGAAATCATAGTGTATATAGCAATATCATCCCAGGGGTCGATTTCACAAAGCCCTACGATCGATCGTAACTCAAGTTATGAAGGATAACCCATTATATCCTAAATAGGGCTGCAATGCATCATAAGTCCTACGATTGATTGTAAGTTACGATGAGTTTGGCCCTACGATAGATCAGAACTCAGGTTAAGAAGGATAACCCATCATATCCCACGTAGGGCTGCAATGCATCATAAGTCCTACAATTGATATTAAGTTGCGATGAGCTTGGTAAAGATCGACCCCTGGTTATTTGGCTATGCGTATCACATCCGTAATCCTCTTTGCTTCATTGCAAGTACCTGTTCATAGGCTAGAATTCTTTTAATCAGAAACAGGTGTATCAAACTTAAAGGTTGTATCATACTTTGGTAAGAAACCAAAACAGATATGTTCACAGATTTACCTATAAATTACAGGGTATGAAGATGGTGGTGGTAGAAACATACCGTTAAAGTTTTTCCGCCTGAAATGGTGTATTTATCCAGAAATTAGTAAAACAACGACCAAAAGTCTTGTTGATCTTTTAAAAGATCAAAAATAAAAGAGAAAAGGTAAACTGGCTGAATGTTTAAGTCATTGAAAGGTGAACAAAGAAAAACTTACTGAAGCGGGATTCGAACCAGCGACCTTCGGAATACCGTACAGGCCTACTGACCTACCCAGCCCTACGTTGGTGGTGTCCCTAATAATCAATTCTCTTTGTTTGTTTGGCAGACAGAAGCCATGGAACTATTATTAATTCAAAAGCCGTATCCTCTCAGGAGGTCGGGGTTCGAATCCCACCTCAGTCAGTTGTTCTTTGTTCACCTTTCAATTTATTATTAGGACGTATCTTGGTCATTATTTTTGATGTTCGTGTTTTGGTTCTCAGCTCAAGGGCCTCAGGTGTCTCGTCGTGTGGAGGTGTGCTTTGGCTCGGCCAAGTGGAGACTGACAGAAGAAGATGGCCAGTTAGGAATAGCTGACGTAGAACTCCGACAATTCAAGTAAATAATCTCATCATTTCATCTTACTGTTATACCATCCATTATGACTTGTTCCAGGGCTCGAATTATGTGAAAAAAAAGCACTGGACAGCAGGTCTAGTAACTGAATCATTTTATTAGACCTAAACTTTTTCTCTAGACCTGTGGCATTCATGTACATAGGAAAACAGTATCTGTATGCAACATTGTGTCAAAAATCATCAATTTAGGCACCATTTTAATTGTGCAAGGAAAACAAAATCACTAGACAGCCGGAATAGTGCAAAAATCAAACACTTTCAATCTCAGGCTGTGCTCTGTGATCATAATTGAATTGTGCTGGCAGCCAAGGGCGCCGCTGTCAACTAAATCACGTTGTAGCCGCATCCTTTGCAATTTAGCTCCCCAGCTGCCAGTAAGGATGATTAGCCTCCCAAATTATTATCATTATTATGTTTGTATAAATCTTCAATTCCCAGATACACTCGCTCCACCAAGAGTGACGACTCCAGCGAGAATCTAGCAGAGCTTGGCTGGGTGACCATCAACAACCTCCTGCCCAACGACGTCTACAAGAACGTTCTCCGTACCCAGGAGACCAGCGGCAAAACCAAACAGGTTGCTCTGAGGGTCATAGCAAGGGGAAAACCACCAGGTTAGTTAGTCTGACGGTACTCCAGGGGTCGATTTCACCAAACTCATCGTAACTTACGGTACTAGTAATCGTAGGACTTATGATGCATTGCAGCCCTACATATTGTATCAAAGAACACACGAAGGAAATGTGCCCATATGTTCAGTATGTAGCACATCACAAATGTGCGCAGAATGGGGTTTGAGATGTCCCCCTGCGCCACCATACTTTGTGGACTTACGCATGATATGCAAAGTTAATTTCATGATGTGAATAATGTAATGTGTGCCCCAAGTGTCATTTGTCATGGTGTCAAAATGGGTACAAAACCACACTCTAGTGTCCTTACACATTTTTGTGGCCGCCATGACATATGACATTATGGGCGAATTGCAACCACTAACTGCATACCATTATTGCGTTTTACGCGGCAGTTGACCACTGTTCTAATAACTTTATGTGTACATTTCACTTGATTTCTAATTATCGTAAACTAAAGCAAACAAAGATTATTCAGAAAAAAAATCATGCCACTATAAAAACACATAAATAAAAATGTGCGCAGATTTGAGATGTATGATGTATCGTTATACGACATTATAATGCATGTGCAAACATCGCATAACAAAACTGCGCAGATAATTTGTGAATTTGTGATGTACGATGCATCGTTATACGTCATTATAGTGCATGTGCAAACATCGCATAACAAAACTGCGCAGATAATTTGTGAATTTGTGATGTACGATGTACCAAACATCACAAATATGTGCCCAGATATTTGTGATGTGTGATGTCCCTCCTGTGCCACCATTTTTTGCTGTCTTGTGCATGATATGGTTAATTTCACGATGTGAATAATATAATCCATGCCCCAAGTGTCATGTATCATGGCGACCACTGCGTCTTGCCCTAGGTACAAAACCACACTATTGTATCACCACGTTTCACATTTGATGTGTAATTGTGTAATTCTGTTTTTCAGTTGGTGGCATCTCTGTGCAGGAGAACTTTGAGCTGAGCGTAGTTCCTCTGACCATCCAGTTGACGTATAAGTTCTTCAAGAAGATGATGGGCTTCTTCTTCCCCGGTAGAAACGTTGACCAGGAGTCCATACCTGAGGAACAAGGAAAAGGTTAGGACCTAGTTTGATGGAGCTAGGGGCAACTTCCAAAGAGCTGCTCAATGCACATAATAGTTGATACCCAACCAGGCAAAATGAGTCACAAGCTGCTCTTGAGTTACCTACCAGTAAAAAGATGCAAATCAATGCTAATCAATGGCAATTTCTGATGTTTACAACCCAAACATGTTTTCTTTTTTTTATGTAAATTGCCCAACACAAGGCCCCAGAAGGCCACTCAAGGTGAGGGCTAAATAGAAAAAGCAATAGAGGAGAGATATGTGTTTACATTACGCTTGAACTGGGACATGAGCCGATTTCACTAATGCTTTGCGATCATCGCTAAGCCGAAATCCATCGCTAAATGCAAAATTCTTACGCAAAGTAGCGATGGATTTTCCGTTTAGCGATGGATTTGTGCTTTACGATGATCGCAAAGCGTTAGTGAAATCTAAAGAGTTCCATAGTGCAGCAGTGCATGGGAAAAGTTAGAGTAGCGCACAGTATTGGCTTTTGGTGCCACAAATGCATATGGGTGTAGCCATGTTTGATTATTCCCCGGATGAGCTTGTCCTTTCTGATGTACTTCTAGATCAAATAGAACTGTTATCAGGTTGGCCTTAAGACCCATCTTAAAGGCTGAGGATGGCTTGTGATTTTTTCAGCCTTCTAAGTTTCTCTCATGGTTGTAACATACCACTATGTGGTCATGGTCCTTCGTCTAAGGCAAAGATTATAAAGCGCTACGCGCAAGATGGGGAACTCTCCCTGAAACGTGTAATCGCCATGGGCGCCGGGCCACGTGCTCCACGTACGGAGATGATATGAGCGATGTGTGCGGTACTTGCAAAGGTAGGTCCAGAAAACCACAAAAAATCGCCGTTTTCATATTCAGCTGCTTTACACTAATGTCAAATATTTCTATTTACAAAAAAACAATAAGTTTCAATCAAATTTGGGCCAAAATCTTGCCTAACACTCCCCTTTTCTTTGATAAATCTCCCAGCTCCCATGTCCCGTGTACAAACTACTCACCAGTTGCACATCAGCATGGCGGATCGTGTATAATCTGTATGGAGAATGGCGGCCTCCATACCGATTACCACGCGCCCTATGGCATACCTTAAACAGCAGACCTTAATTCTTGTAGTGGTGGTTCTTTGATGCCGACTTATACCATAATAATAATTTCCTTGATTTTATCTCAGGTACTGATGATGATTTGGACAGCTTGGGTTCATTCTCAAGGGTGAGTATCATGCATTAAGACCCATGATGACACCTGTACTTCCGACAGGTGCATTTTCAAAAAGAGACAAGGCATCTTGCATGCTTTCTCTGACAAAATCTAGACTTCACCCAAAGTCAGTGGAAATACCGGTAGGTTGTGGTTTTCCGTCAAAGCCAAAGCTCTGTTTTTGTGCTCAGAACAGTGTCTACCGGCAAACTGTAGCCTGAAGCCAAAATAATAATGATAATTGGGGAGGCTAATCATCCTTACTCGCAGCTGGGGTGCTGAATTGCGAAGGATGCGGCTACAACGTGATCGAGTAGCAGGCTTTCATGGACGCCCTTGGCTGCCAGCCACATCAACCCATATATGATCATGGAGCACAGCCTGAGATCGAAAGCGTACAATTTTTGTGGAGGGAGGAAAACCGGAGAACCCGGAGAAAAACCCTTGAAGCATAGGAGAGAACCAAATCACAACTTTACTCACATATGACCCGGGCCAGATTCGAACCTGGGCCACATTGTCTTTGATTTTAATGATCTAGACCACTCATCGGCTTGATATATTTTTAATCCATTTACGTATGACATGGGCCCAATTTCATAGAGCTGCTTAAGGACCAAAATTTGCTTTTAAGCACCAAAAACCATGGAAAAAATTCAGTATGCCAGCCAAAATCCTTGTGAATGTTATGCTCAGCAAACAATGGCCAAATACAAGTCAAAAGCAGTAAACACCACATGGAAATTTGGTTGGTAATCCTGTGTGATCAAGGAAGACTTTTCATGCTGAAGCAAATTTTGGGCTTAAGCAGCTCTATGAAATTGACCCCTGTTCAGAGAGATGTGTCTGATTGTTCGTTGTGTTTGTTGCTTATCCAGGCTGGTAGTATACGATCAACAAGCAGCGAAGAATCCATCGGCTCTCCCAGAGAATCCATGAAGGTGGGTAGTTGGTTTCACTCTCTGTTTGTTTGTCCATGTTTGCACTTCCTTTTCCTGCGTTTGTCAACATTAATCAATATACATACAGCAATCATCAAGCATTCCCATGAATAGGACCACATCATCAACTGGCAAGCAACTGAACGGACCTAGCATTTCACTCAACAGATGGTACCCGTTTGCATCCCTGGCAGTTAACACCCTCCAAGTCAGGCAACCAGGGGACGATTTCACTATCGCTTTGCGGTCATCGCTAAAGCTCAAATCCATCTATGAATGGAAAATCGATCGCTACTCTGCGTTGCAATTTTCTGTTTAGCAAATGCAATAGATTTGGGCTTTAGCGATGGTCGCAAAGTGTTAGTGAAATCTGCCCCAGTCACTCTCCTAAGGACAAACAGAGCACACTGTTCCGAACAGTGGCACCATGTAATAATCTCTTCTGTGAGAGTGTGTGGTTCTGAGAAGAACCGGTGGTATTATCTCGACGTTCCGAACAGTGTGCTCTGTTCGTCCTTAGGAGAGTCCTCAGGTATAGCGATGTTCCACTGTATTTCTGACTCAGATTTCCTGCATATGTTGATTTTGTTTTTCAGAGCAAGAAGAAAGGAGGAACATTCCAGAAGCTGAGAGAATCCACCATCATCGATAAGATGAAGGTAGTTCAAGTTATCATTGTCATCCATTGTCCATTCTGTTTTATAATATTTGACTTGTTTGAGCTTTAAGGTACAATACATGATTGGTAAAGGTCACAGAGCAGCACTCACACTCACTCTGATCAAACATGTACATGAAATGATAAACCTGTGAAAATTTGAGCTCAATCAGACATCTGAGTCACAAGAAAATAGTGAAAACCTGACTCAATTTTTCTTATACAACATAAAGAATGGTTTTGATCTTACCCTGACATCAAAACTGTTTTCGGTCTTTGTTTGACTAATTTCTGGATAAATACAGCATAATATCGGGTGGAAATATTTTAATGGTATGTTTCTACCAGCACCATCTTCACACCCTGAAAGGTATACGTAAATCTGTGAACATTTCTGTTTGGGTATGTTACCAATCCTGTAATTGTACCTTTGAAAACAGATCGAGTGCAATAAAATGATTAATTTTGGCCATTATTTGGTGGTCTGTTACAGGAGAGGGCCAGGAACAACGTGTTCTACATCATCAAGATTCCATCGGTGCCATTGTGCGTCAGCTACAAGGTATGAAAGTCTGCCATTGATTCTACTCGGGAAATGCTTACCCAATGGACAGTGATTATCTGGGAAACTCTGTAAAGCATTTGCTATCTGTCTCATCTGGGACAAGAATACCAGTACTTGACATTTACTATACCTCATAAATATTCATGACCTATAGCCGAATCCCAATTGGTCAATTCACCATCACGTGCCAGTAGATTTGCTGATCACCAGCAAGTAGGCTGGGGAATCTCTGAAGGAACTGTTACACATGTAACATCTCACTGTGCATCTTGACAAAGTTTGCAGCGCGCGTGACGTGAGGAGACGAATCAATGTCTTCGGTACTGGGTCTCTGAGGAGGATCCTTGGGTACCTCTGGTGGGACCGTATGTAGAGGTTACTCAGGGAGAGTCAGATGAAACCTATTACCTGCATGATATGTGAGCGCCAGATGTGCCTGTACGGTCATGTGGCTAGATTCCCTGCGAGTGATCCTGCCAGATCTCAAGCCACAAAATCACATCACCTCAACAGGATCTAGTCTTAAAATGGTTAGGTCTGGATCAACCTTTCACTAAAGACCTTCCAGCTGAGAGAAGCACCCATTCAAAATTCAAAACTCATCTCTCTGTTCTACCTCCCAGGGTGAGAAGGATAAGAACATCGAAGATGTCCACAACTTCCATCTTGTCCTACCCTCCTTGGAGTATCATAACTGCACCTGGACCTGGCTGGATCTCCTCATGATGCTCAAGAAAGAATACAAGCAAGCCTTAGTCTCACAGGTAAATAATAATAATAATAATTTGGGAGGCTAATCACCCTTACTCGCAGCTGGGGTGCTGAATTGCGAAGGATGCGACTACAATGTGATCGAGTAGCAGGCTTTCATGGGTGTCCTTGGCTGCCAGCCACATCAACCCATATGATCATGGAGTACAACCTGAGATCAAAAGTGTTTGATTTTTGCGAGCAAACCCACTCTGTCCCAGCAATTTTACCCTAACCCTAACCCAGTGGAGTGTCTAACATGATTGTATTCATCGGTTTGCGGAAACACCATGTAATATTCTTTTGTACTTTTGTACTTCTATTTTGTTCGCACTTTTCGTACTTCTCATAAAGTGAAACCTAATACAAAAAGTGCGAACGAAACAGAAGTGCGAAAGTATGAACGATTCTTACATGGTGTTTCCGCAAACCGATCCAAATACAATTGTCACCATGCAAAGCCTCAAATCTTTCATGAGTGTATTCAGTACTTTTCTTAATTGTTCCCAATATTGACAATTTGATGTGTTTTTGTTTCCATGGATACGCTCAGGCTATTAAAGAGAAGCTGAGGTTTAAGATTGGACACAAGGAGGAAGGACCCTCGAGCTCCGATAAAAGGTGGGAAGTAAAATTTTCTGGTATTTGTATTTAGACTTACAATCAAGACACTGAATATAGTGGTTGGTAGCCGTGTCCATCAAGACGCTAACATTAAATGAGCATTATGGCTTTTGAGAAAACAGTGAAAAACGGCCACAGCATTTCTTATGTCTTTTTTTTAAAAGATCAAAAATAATTTTGGTCACTGGTTTTACTCTTTTCTGGATAAATACAGCATTTCAGGCAGAAAAAAAAGCGCTTATAATTATTATTCCTTGTCATCGGGCCCATTAACATTCCTGAAACCATCTCAACTCCCTGGGGAGTATACAGCCCTGGCTGTTATAAGTGTACATAGGCTAATCAAACCACAAAGCCATCTCTACCCTCGCAGGTACCCATTTACACCTGAGTGAAGAGGAGCAATATTTGACAAAGCATCTTGCCAGAGGATGCAAGCACCACTAGCCCATGGCTGGATTCGAACACACAATGTGTAGATTGACCACAAGACCTTGAGTACAACACGCCAGACCACTAGACCATGGTACCCCACAAAGATGTATTTGGATGCGGTTCGGAAGTAGATACTCTGGTTTGAGAAGGAAAACAGAGCTTCAGCTTCAATGAAAAACCTCAACCAGCATATGGATGACAGAATCGGAGCCTGAGCCTGAGCCTCCATTTCTTAAACCCGGATATCAAAGACGTAATAAAACGGTGTTAGAAGATGGCTGATATGGGAGGGTATCTAAGCCCGATTGCCTGGTATATGAGCAATTGAACATTGATTTAATATCTTCATCCTACCTTGGTATTCTCTTTATTACTCATTTGTCTCATTTTCTGTTATATAGGGAAGATGCTGACAAAGTTAAACTGTTGATGGGGGCAAAGGTCACCAACATAGTAAGTATGGAG
Organism: Astropecten irregularis; assembly: GCA_963971285.1. Lineage (NCBI taxonomy): Eukaryota > Metazoa > Echinodermata > Asteroidea > Paxillosida > Astropectinidae > Astropecten > Astropecten irregularis. Next base: position 904,024 of record OZ020247.1, on the reverse strand, counting down.
AGCCTTATCAGTACAAATGATTCCTGGGGTCCCAGGTCCCCACTTCATCCCAAACCCCTTGTGTCCATGCTTCTCGGGGTTAAACTGAAAACAGTCTATCTCTGGTGTTTAGAGGTCACTCGTGTTGCATAACTCTGAAACCGAACTTCCCTTAATTATCAAGTAGTGACATGAATCACCGATGAGATATGCTCCCGCTCGCGGTCAAGCTAAACCGGATGTGGTTGAGATAGACCGTTCAGATGTCTTAAGGCACATTTTAGACAGGTCTATGAAGTCGTAGACCGTTCCTCCTTGGCGGTCTAAGTTTTTGAAGTTTTTAGCACCAAAAAGAGTCTATCGTAGACCGTTCAGACTCAAGTTGGTAGACCCTTTTCATGGGTTTAAACCGAAGATAGACCACTTTTAGTACTGTGTCTGAACGCCCCCTATGTCTCCTTGTTCTTGACTTGACTTTAATATAGAGCTGTAATGCTGCTTAAGTTATAAAAATTTAGCATTACCAGACATTGTTTGCCGCTTTCTCTGTTTTATCATTTTATTAACTTTCTATTTTTTCTTTTCCCTTTTTAAGGCAACCGAAGAGAAATCATCTTCGAAGAGGGCTCTTTTTGGAAAAGGACAGAGCAATCACTAAACTCACCTCAATCTCATGTTCTTTTCCCAAAGCTAGCAGGTGCTCTATGCCAAGTGTGTAAAGTACCATTTGTACCATACATTTTGAGGGAAGGCAAAAATATTCAATTTTGTTATTTCTCATTAATGATTTTTGTTAAAATAATGTGCATGCCAAATGATTATAGCATTGGCCAATTTATCATGTCTGTTGCCTGGACTTCATCATGCCGGAGTCAATGCTTAATTCCCAGACTATAAAATGGGACCTGTCTACTCACACTAGATCATGAATATTTTGGACAAAAAATAATCTTAAGATTGTTAGATCTTAGACATAATGAGGTAATCATGGTTACCTGCATTATGACTGTATATGGATCAAAATACACAAGGCAAATCAATGTAAATATTAGAAAGTTGATATTTTGGAGAAAATCTGTCGAAAATAGATGACACTGATGAGTCGATGCAAATTTTTCAGTATACATGTAATTATGTCTGAATATTGCAACTCTTCTGCACTTAAAGCAGAAGCAGTATATATTAAACTTTTACCATTTCGACAAGCGTTCTTGTCAAATCATTCTAATATTTCTTACAAGTGTAATCGCTTTTGTGCGCTTCGTTTTTCACTCCAAATTTTTTTTGTACAAATTGCAGATAAAATGTACAGGATAATTTATTGATAGGTGTTATAACATTTTGAATGATATGAAGAATAATGTATAAAGAAATAAGAACTGTGTAGGCATGAGTATTTGTTTGGCAGATAGTGTTTGTATCATCACCTTACAAATGATGATCTCTGTGAGGGGGGGGGGGGGGCAAGAAGAATTGGTTGAAGCAATTGTTCTGTTAGATATAGATTGCCATGGAAATCAACTTTTTATAATTCTGTTGGACTTTGAGGCTGTATGGGGCTCGTACCCCTTCAACGTTTGTCTTTTTTTATGTTCTAATTGATGGCATTTCTGCCCGAGATCTCATTGAATTTAACAGTATCTGGCTTTTCATGACTGTTTGGTTGCAGTGCACTTATTGTGTCCATTTAGCATCAGGGGCCAATTTCATGGAGCTGTTAAGCACTAACAAATTGCTTAGTACAAAATGTCTTGCTCAATAAGTAGACCACCATTAAAAATTCACATTTGATATTCATGGTCAGCGAACAACAGGCAAAGAACAATCACAAAGTGGTACACATTGCACATAACATGGAAATTTGGTTGTTAATCCTGTTTTAATTAAGACAGAAATGTCATGGTTAGCAAATATTTATGCTAAGCAGGTTATTGGCGCCGGTGTCCGCTCCGAGTTACACGTTTTAAGTGGTGGGGATAATCACCTTCTTGGAGGGAGGATTCTTCCACAGTTTGTTAGTTATTTGGGCGATCCTTTTTATTCCACTACACGTGATGGCAAAATCATTAAAAACAAGATACTGGTCCTCCTAACTCTAAGCATTTTGAAAAAAAGAATATTGAAATTGAGTGTGTTTTTTACCCGTAAGGGAGTGTTTTAATTGTGTGTGATGAATGTGACATTTTCAGTGTTTCTATAACAACATTGCGAATAATCTTCCACCGTTATCCTTCAAAGTATCCTTTGAAATTATAATTTATACATTTTGTTCCAGTGAAATATCTTTGATACAGCATTTTCTTACTTTTTTGTTTGTTTTTGTTAGTTCTACTTTTCCATTAATATTTTCCATTATTTAAAAGAAAGGAAAAAAAAAGATGACTGAAAAGCATTTGTCCCCATTAAAGTCTATCCACAAATGTATTCATTTGGGGAATATTGATTTCAAAAACCCGTAAAATATCAGTTACTTGGAACTTTAATATTATGCAAAAAAGGAGTGTTTATCAGCTCAATATTCCTCGTGTAGTTTTCATAAAGATTGAAGAAGTCGAATTTTCAATAATTTACGATATTTATGATAATTCTTCATGATCATGTGATATTTGTCAGTTAATTGTTTTTTTAAATGCTTGGAATTAGGAGGGCCTGAGTCAGGCTGACAATGTTTCAATCATAGAAGGATAAAGATTCTGCTAGGATCGAAATACTTCAGGCCCTCCTAACTCCAAACATTATTATAAATTTCAAGTCAGTATTTTGGCTGATGAGCACTTTACAGCATTTTATTACTTGTAATTTTTTATTGATTTTTTGTCTCTTTAAAAAGAAAATCCCACCCGTTTGATGCATTTGATTTTAAAATGTGTATTTTTTTTCTTGTTGCCAGATTTTATTGTATAAACTGTCCAATTTATAATATTGAAAGGATTCTAAAGTCATGAAATTTAAGTGAAAATTGCAAAAATCTGAGAAAATTGAGACTTGAGAGGGAGTCGAACCTGGGTCTTTGGATTAGTATTCCTTTACCCCAGCCTACAGCCCCAGATGTGGGACTCTGTTATCATATGTAATCTATAGGCCTTTTCACACTGTAAGCTTTCAACCCGGGGCGAAACTCCTTCCCGCCCTGGGTTAAAATTTGATAATCGACGCCGATTTCAACCCCGCGTCACCCCCGCCTCAACCCCGAGATTTGTCCAATGTGAAAAGGCATTAATATATACCTGAGCCCTTTTCAAACAAAATGCATGATTTTGTATGGGTTGTTTTCACTTAAATTCGAGTGCATGGTTTTGTAACTTCAGCTAATAATCATGTAAATCATAACCATGTAAATCATTTGTTTATCCTAAAATGTCAGTACAAGAGATACAAACAGGTTTTCCTGCTCCGGATCATGAGTACCACAGGCCTGTTAAGTTCACAGTGAACTTGGAATTATTGGAAAAACAATTATTTACCCAAGGTTAATAAGTAAACGTTTCGTTGATCTTGATGGAGATCTAGTCCAGTGCATATCTCTGTGCAATTTATTTAAATTATGATTTCCATTGTGTCTGTATTATTTTTGAATTTGTGAGGAAGTATTCACAGTAATGGACTGACTCAAGTCTAAAGGAATAAATTAATCATGGCAGTATTTAATATTGAAATACAAATCAATCATAATTATTTGTTTTTGCCCTTATTGCTCTGTACAGTTGCTTGTTAGAAAGTGTTTCAATCTCTTTTTAGATAATTTTCTGTGATAATTTCGTAAAATTTGATTAATAGACTTACAGAGTTTGTGTGTAGGGGTGCACTACACTACATAGCTCGAAAATCAATGCGCCGAACTGATTTAATATCATATTTTGTGTACCCTCAAATGTTTTTTAAATATGCAATTTGGGGGGTCGTGTAATTAATATATTGTGTAATTATGATGGGTTATCACAACCTGGAGGTTCAGTGCTTCAGCCTGTTGTGGAGACTTGAGAAATGTTGGCTTAAAATGCGGACCTACATTGTTTTGAATGTGGAGGGTTGCTTCATGAAAACTGGTAGCAAGTTGGTTTTTCTTGGGACAATTAGCAAAAAAACTGATTGGCTACCAAAGGCAAAAATTAAAAGAATTGGGTAGATGGGGGTTCAAACTGCCATTTACAGGATTGTACCAAAAACTGAGAGACTCCTGGGTGAGGCTTTTTGAACTATGAAGTTGAGGGTTTTTACACTTGGGTCAATAGGTGTTTATTTTAAAGTGTGGCGCACCCGTAGGACGCCCTCTGTCGAGCAACAGGCGTTAGTTGATAAACATGGCGCCTCCACGTGGAAAGAAGCGTGCGGCGAAAGCCGCGGGAAAGTTGGAGAGTAACGGAGATGGAACGACTTATAGCAAATCAGAACCATCCTCCAAGAAATCTAGAACGGCTGGCAAAGAATCAGACACGAGTACTTCCTCCAAGATGCGAGTGGTTATTGAACACTGGTAAATAGTTATGGTTGTAGGCCTACATGTACAATGTTGTAGGGGGGATTGTGGGTTGACGGGTCCTAAAACTATAAAGGAAAGGAAAACTACTTTTTGGAAAGTTACTTACCTAAATATACCTTGGTGATGTCCTCTTCTACATTATTAGCAAGGTAAGTTTTGTGGAAAGAGGACAGGGCTTTGATTTAAGTTTGAGGGAAATTATGGGGTAAAAACGGTAACGAAGATGAAACATTTCACGGCCGCACGGACAGCCACAGACGAGAATAGTCTGGTTTCCACCCCCCGAGATTGGTCAAGTGACGTGGGAAATGGCCTTCTGACATTTTGAAGACTCTTGATCTGTTGAGTCTGGGCACTAGACTAGCCAGACCAGACAAAATGGCCTCACACGATTAGACAGGCTGTTTTCAAGTTTGCAAGAAGCATGTAAAAAAATTGCATTTTTACACTGAAATGTTGCACAAATTTCTTCAATCTAGGCTTTTAAGGACCCAGGAACATTTGCTGAAAGTCAAAAGTATCATTTTTGAGAAGTCGAAGTTAGTTCAGAACCAAAAAAATCAATGTGTTTTGGGATCCCGTAAACCCACAATCGCCGTTGTAGGCCTGCCTACCTAGCTCAGGTTAAGTTCAACGGGGCCTAACTAACGTGTACGTGTAGGCTTACGGCGTAGGCGTCCAGTAGTAAAGACTTTAGTAATTCATCTTTTAGCAAGTTGGCCCAATTTTTAGCGCTAGTTGTGTAGTACATGTAGGTCCCAATAATGTTTTACGTACTATACTTTCCAGTCATATCTTCTCAACCATTATTAAAACCATAATGTTACTGAAAAGCTCTGATGATAAGATTTATTGCAAATATGCCTAAAATTTTCACCAAGAGAGGGCGCTTCCGCAAAGCTACATCGATCTGAGTCGAAGTGCAACTTGAGTTCAGGGACACAGTGAACAAGAACATTTTACTCAGACTGCCCAAAAGTAAGCAAGTGGTGGCGCCCTTTCCACCCTTCATGCAAAGGCACGATTCCTATAGATCGGTGACTATATATTTGCGATACACATTATGATACCGTAGTGAACTTAAAGGAATTTGTTTTTAGGGAAACAATTTATAATAGGGTTGTGCATGTAGGGACTAGTTGAAAGTGCAGGTATGAAAGTTATTAAATCTTTCCCAATGCCCAGTGACTAAGTTCTAAGGACTAAGTTCGACTAAAGGTGATATCATATACTTTGGTTTTTGTCAAAGGAATGCAGATTCATGGGCAAAAATATAAAGGAAGATACAGTAACAATCATCTGTGTAATTCCCAGTCCCATACGATGCCCACTTTTTTTAGAAAACAGTGAAAAATGCGACTCACAGTATTTTAAGAATCTTTTCACGTTGTGTTTTGGTCAACTTGGTTTAACTATTTTCTTGATAAATTATAGGTAAATCTGTGAAGATTTCTGTTTCGGTATGCTACCAAAGTATGATACTACCTTTAAAAAGGATTCAGTATTAGGCCAACATGTTGCTTCATCTTTGCTTTCACAATGCACAATTGAAATCAATTTTTTGACTTCACTGGAAAATTTCCTGATTACTCTTGCAGTCGTTCCTGACAGGTGTACGGGCGCAATGCCAACCAACTACTGGAGGCGTTGCAGGCAGAGTATCCAGATCTGGGTGCAGAGAAGAACCCCACTAAGCCAAGATCCAAAAGCTTTGAGGTCACTCTAGTCAAGGAAGATGGCACTGGTAAGACAGACTTCACAATAATTTATCCACATCTAGCACTGCCCTATGCATTTACTAGGGTACAATGTTGGCCTACATTGTTATCTCAAAGACGCCAATTTGGATTATGGCATATCATTGGGATACCAAACTGTCCTTACTTCTTAGATGTCCTAAGATGAGCCAGGTAACAACATTTTTTCCATGATAGGGATAAGAAGCTAAGGGCCTTCACAAAACCAGGCTTGAGGCTAGGCTTGGGACTTATTTCACTACCGCCATTTGATGCCTACAACACGAAACAAATGGATTGGGCCATGTTACGATGCTGAAGAAAGGCTCCAGTTTTGTCATGTATCTCAAGCCCTTCATTTCATTTAGGACACAAAATGGCGGTAGCAAAATAAGGCCCAAACCTATCCTCGAGCCTCATGCCCCCCCAGACTCAAAAGTCTGGTGACGCCACTGTGCAGACTGCAAGCCTTTATCAAGCTGATGAAGACACTTGCACGGTCTCAATTTATATCCGTGCATGGTTTTGGCTGTGCTGAGTCCTGGTCCTTGATTGTTGTATGCCCTGTCCAACCCAGAGACAGCATGCTTCTGATTGGTGGCTTGAGCAAGTGCAAGGGAGACCGGATTAGCAGCGGGATTATCTTAATACTATACGGCCTTTGTATTTCAGTATTCTTGCCGACTTATGTTCAAAATAATTGTTGTGCATGGTTTTTTGTTTGTGTTTCAGAGGTTCTTCTGTGGACGGGTATCAAGAAAGGGCCGCCTCGTAAACTCAAGTTTCCAGACGCTGCTGTGGTTATTGCAGAGCTCAAGAAAGCCTTGTAGAATGCCGGACAGTTCTTGGACCAGGTAGGTAATAACTGGTTGGTCAATAATTGAGCAATTTGTATGTTGCTTTCTGTGGTATTGACCCAGATGGCAGTGCCATAAAACTGCATGAATTAAATTACATAGAGCTATATTAAAATTGTGCTAGCTCTGTGTACAGAGTGATGCCTGCTGGGTGCATCCATGTTTGAGCACAAACCTGTGGAAATATTTTGTACGTCTTTTGTACGTTCATTTGCATATCTGTGTTTGTGTTCTATGGTGCGTTATCAAAGCCCAGTACGCCCAAAATTTGATGCACATGTGCGTTGCATTTAGGGTACATTTTTTGAAAGGCATTCCAGGCAAAGTTTTATTGTTCCACAGACACGCACATAAATTCAAAATGGCTGCGCCCAGGACAGCTTCAAAGCATCTACGCATAGAGAACGCGGAGCTAGCGCTCTAGTAATTTTAATATAGCTCTATTCACTAAGCAGAAGATGTCACAAGTGTAATATTATATTATTACCTGAAATATTTGCCGTATACTTTGAAGTGTGTCATCAAGATAGTAGACTCGAGATAGACTCGTCTCCTGATGAGGACTACAGCAGGCTAGTCGAACGTTGAGACCTAATTACAAGAAGTGCGAAAGTAGTAGTACGAACGATAATTACATGGTGTTTCCGCAAACCAATCCACATAGACTCGAGATAGTTGATGGCATTTTGGGCCAGATTTGTTCATCTGGATCTGTGGTTGATTTCACTAAGCACTGAAGATTAATCTCAAAAATGTGATTTTATCCTAATCGCTAAGCAAAATGTGATGTCACCGTGTGAAATCACCAATGTGATACTGACAACTCAAAAGTTAAGGTTAGGTCCTAATCTTAGGGTTTTGTGAGATCCAGCCCAGGGGCCAACTTCACCAAACTCATCGTAACTTACTATCAATTGTAGGATGCATGATGCATTGCAGCCCTACTTGGGATAAGCCCTCTATATTGGGTTATCCTTTGTTACCCTTCGTAACTGGAGTTACGATCGATCTTAGGGCTTCGTGAAACCAACCCCGGATCTCACATCAATATTGCCGGCTGTGACCCATGATATCTATCTGCTTCATTGAAAATAATCTGGGCTCATCTTTTGTTTTTTTTTCCTTAAAGATCCACCATAGTCTTCGGAAACAGTCCAGCCCAAAGGCATCCCATCAAGAGGATAGGTAAGCACCAATGACGGAGAGTAACTCAAGAAGCCTATGGCTTAGGTTACTGTCTTGAAGATAAGACTACATATTCTCTGTTGGATGTCTGTGATTGGACGGTTTGCTATGATTGTGGGGAAATTGTTAAGCATTGTGGGTAGGGTAGGGGTACATTATGGAGACGCTTAAAATTGAGTTCAGAAAACTTTTCAATTTATAGACCTTTAATCAAAAGCCATCTTGTTGTCATTTAAACTTTAATGTAACAAAACTGTTTTTTTTTCGTAATACTTAGTGTAGAGTAGAATAAATCGAAATACATGTACTTCAGTTTTTTTTTTCATAGCTACTAGCTATATTAAAACAATTTAAATACAATTCTTGAGAAAAATGTTTGTACTAGAAACCTCTTTTAGAAAAAACCATTTTCATAATTCAAAGCAAATTGCGTGTGAGTTTAATCTTTGTAATATTTACTTGATTTATCTTTCATGATTAGTATTTTCCAGTTTTGTAATCCTGTTAAATTTGTGGATATTTACATTAATGTTAAACACTTCTTTTTGTACTTTTTGAATAAACAGTAAAATATGTGTTGTCATAGCGGACAAGTTTTATCATCAATTTAAATTCTTTATTCTTTATTACTCTTATTTCTTTATTCTTTATTATTACCCATTTTAAGGGAGCTGATTGAATCAACCCCTCATGTCTGTAACCTTTTTAAGAGGGCCAAATATAATTCTAGGATTGGTTAAGGAACATTTTCTCTGGTCAAAGCAGAGATTTGTGTAGTCCTGGAAGTTGTGAGAAGTGTAAATGTCAAAGATTCATAAATTGTTGATACCTGGGCTGAGACTGGTTCAGTCAGAGACTCCATCGAAGAAGTCTGCTCTCTCAAGTCAGAGCTCAACAGTTTTATATTTTTATTGGAATGAATACAGGATCAGTGGCAACTTGTGCCACATTCATCAATCGGTTGACAAGATCATTTAGCTTTGAGTTTAGATTTGGTAGAGTTCGTTACACAGGGATAAATGCAAAATAAGTGATAAGGCCCGATCCATTTCAATGATGTGGGAGCCTCAATCTGTTGAATACAAGAACATGGCTCCTTGGTTTCACACACTCATTATCGTGGACCCAGCTGTTTGACATCCTAGCCCCTTAGGCCCCCCAAACGATGACTTAGTTGGATACCCCTTCCCCCTGTAGTTAATATTCACCCGCAAGTCATGACTGTTAATTTAGGCAGCTACATCATTCAGGAGTGGTAGGTTGTTTTGAAGTTGATTCAGGAGTTCACTGGTTCGGACCTCGGGTTCTGGTTTCAGCATGATACTTCGAAGCAGGTTTCGTCTCGCCAGGAGGCGCATTTTGGCCTTGTACTTACTGCTACCACCTCCTCCTGGGCTGGACCTTGACACTGGACTTGCTCTGGGGCTAGGCGACTCCAGCCGCAGGTCGTTCATGGCATTTGATTCTCGCTGCAGTGTGCCTCTGAGAGCCCGCTTCCAGAGCTCAGTCTTGCCGTGCACGTTGATGAAGTCAGATCCTCCAGGTTTATCCTTCTTCCATCTCGCGGGCTCGCTGGCGGAGTACTTCTTCCTGTCACTGTGTGAGATCTTGACCTCTGGAGATTGACCAGCAGGGGGTGGGGTTGGTGACAGACCAAGACGGTAGCTTATCCTGGTCGTGGACTCCTTCTCTGGTGTGCCTCCTCTCGTCCTGAAGATGGTTTTGTCTTTGATGTTAACCGGTATCAAAGTAGTGGCATATCCAGCTAGGCTGTCGGTGTCATCCATCGCGGCAGATCGATTCTTTTTAGGGATGCACCCCTTGGTCAGTCTAGGAGAAGGAGATTGGACCTTTGCTGGAGGAGAAGCATTTGTTGTGATCCTCTTCCTGACACCAAGATTAGACATCTTCAGAGGGGAGTGTCTCCCCTTTGTGTCAATTTTTAGTCGCTTCTCTATCAACTCCTCTTGCTCCTTTTCATCCTCGACAACCTCAAAGACATACTCTGTTCCGGAGGATGGCTTAAGAATGCGACGGTAGAGATTCCTCATGCGAGAGCTAGGATCTTCTTTACTGGCCAAGACCTTCTGTTGTGGACTGCGTGATCCCAGACTAAGAGTCGTCCCCAGCCTTGGGCACTGATGAGATGTCAGTTTGTTCCCCACCTGTCCTTGAGTTTGGGTCCTATCCGTTTGACTCGCCTTGTCCTTTTCCTTGACTGGCTTTTTATCTGTGGAAATATTTTATCAAAATGCGACACTGAAAAGTTGAAGTTCAAGATACAGAAAGAAACTCTCAGGGAAGGATAAGTAAAACTTTCGTTAAGAGGCCCAAGTTGTTGTTTTCTTAGTCTGTATAATATTTGGTATAAACCAAGTGGTGCCATGAAGACCACGAATGCCATGTAGGTCTATTACCTTTTTGCCTTGGCTAATTTAAGAGTCCCGAACCAGAAGCAGAAAGAGTGACGAATTGGCGTCCTGATCGGACGACCTACCGTGTCTGCCCTGATGTAGACGCACAGTCTCTCCGTTGGGCTTTAAGACCAGGGTAGGCTCCTTGCGCTTGTCTCGCTTGTCCTCGGTCTTGCTCCCCAACGTGCTCTCACAGGAGTTCTCCTGGATCACCTTAAGAAAGGTCTGTGCAAGAGAGACGGACAGGCTACCAAGTTTATCCCAAGTTGTGTTTGCTTAGCAAATGGCAAAGAGAGTTTTAGATTTAGCTCAGAATAATTATAATGATGGTCAGGCGATTCTGTAGTCCAATTACTGAATTGGTCCATATCTTATAAAATCTTAAAGATTATTACATGACAAATTAACTTGCTTCAAGCACGTAACATTTTGTAAAAACAATTTCTCCTGTTGGTCTGACCTGACTGGAGGGAAAAGCTGGTATGTTCTTCATGTTGAGTTGCTTCCTGACCCAAGGGTGTGAGATTATCTCATGCATACGGAGTCTGGTCAACGGACGCGTGCGGAGGAGCTTACGGATAAGGTCGGAGCACTCTGAGAAGGAAAGGATGATAGAAAAAAATGCTGTCAACTCACACGTTCTTGAAGTCTTTTTTGTTGTTACGGAATAATGTTTTAAGAGCTCATGTCCACGGCTCTCTGTTGGTGGCTTACCGGCTGAGACCCAGGGCTGGAAGCTGAGTTTCCGGCAAGTTTGCTCCAGAAGGGTGTTGAGGTTTTGATCGTTGAATGGGAGTCGGCCATTGACCAGTGCGTAGAGGACCACGCCCCTGCAAGCAAGAGTGCAATGGAACTTCGTTATTTTGACTGGTAGTCAGTTTAGGCCTAGATGTGCATTTCTTGTTATTGGCTAGTAGTTGCTGCAAGTTGAGCAATAGCATGGTGTCGTCCATTGCGGTGCACGGGCGGTATAGTCTGTGTTTTATAGTCTTTTTTGTGGGCATGACGACTCGGGGTCCGGCCTGCCGCCTACGGAGCTCAACGAGTGCCATTCTAATCTCGCCAAGACGACTTACTGAAAGAAGGAATTCAACTTGTCCTGATAGCTCTAGTTTACCTTGTAAGAACGACTTACTAAAACTGAGGTTAATAATCAGGATAAGACGAGTTTTACCACTCCAAAACTCAACTTGGCGAGATAAATCTGGATAAGTGGAATGGCACCTATGGAGCTCCGTACTGGGTACTGGCCCTATTATTCAGTTGTACAATGTAATTCGTTTCATAATTATTTCAGGCTCATTTTGTCAGCAAATTTTTTTTTTCGCTATTCGTCATTGATAAGAACAAAACGAGAATTATGATCGTAAGATGGAAAGAAAATATCTTAGACAATGTCACTTCAGGTCTGGGTATATTTTGGTATAATCCTTACAAGCTCCAAACGTCTGCGAGTTTGCCATCATAATTCTTGGCTGACAGAATCTCCGGTGCTGCATAGGCGTACGAGCCACAGAATGTGGACAGCATGTTACATCGGTTGGTAGGGAATCGACACGCAAAGCCAAAATCTAAACAAGGAAACGAATCAGAAAATCTTGAAGTGCATTTCATTAAAGATACCGTGTGCAAATTTCATCAGAAACTAAGTTATAAGTAATTTTGGCAAAGTTTTAACACAGAGCTGAATGGTATCGAATGCTGATTCATTTTGGTCTGATACAGACCTTTATCTAAATTGTACGATAAATGAACTTCATTTTAACTTTCCCTTAATCATCCTTACCAGATATCTTCACATTGTCGTTTTCGTCCAGAAGTATGTTTTCGCATTTCAGGTCCCTGTGTAGAATAAATTATTTCATATGATTAATTTCTATGGTTAAAGGTACAATCATAACTTTGCTATAGCATACCGAAACAGAAATCTTCCCAGATTTAGAGCTTAAAGATAATAAATGGTTTGGTTAGAAACATACCGTTAACATAATTATTTCTGCCTGAAATGGTGTATTCATCCAGAAAAGAGTAAAACCAATGACCAATAACATTTGTGATCTTCGGAGGATAAATAGAAAACGGTGAAACGATTTTTTTTAAATACCATGGGCGGGGTTTTTCACCGTTTTCTCAAAAAGTGGGCACCGTATGGGACTTGAATTTTCACAGATGACTGTTACTGTATCCTTCTTGATATTGTTGCCCATGGATCTGCATTTTCTTTTACAAAACCCAAAGTATGATATTACCTTTATGTTCAGGCAGCCCGAGGCTAAGAAATGCGAAGACTTTCGAGAGTGAAACGACTTTTAACTTTAGGCAAACAAAATAATAGGCCTATTGGTGTGGGCGTGTCTTAAATTGCCTGTGAAATTGATTTGGTTATTTGACTTTTACCTGTGCACGACATTCAGTTGATGGCAGTGCGACACACCGCTGATGATGTGCTTAAACAGCCGTCGTGCCGTCTCTTCCTTGACGGCACACCCAGTTTCCAAGACGCATTCGTTGATGTAGGACAATATGTCACCGTTGGGGGCGTACTCCATCACTAGGTAGATGCGAGAATCGGATCGGAATACCTCATAAAGCTGTATCTGTTGATTGCCATGAGAATTGTGCAAGAAACCATAAACAAACAACGAACGATAACGATGATAATAATAAAACAATAGAACAAGAGCAAAGAATTCTATTACAAACAAGCAAATTATAATGAAACAAGACGCCTTTAAAAAACGGCGCGTGAGCCAATTTGACGTCCCTGCCAAGCTTAGCACAAACATTATTTTGCTAACCATGAAATTTCTCTCTTAAAAGCACGATTAACAACCAAAAATGTCATTGTGTTGTGTATCTCTTGTGATTGTCGGGCTGTTTACGCTGACCATGAATATCAAATGGAATTTTGAATGATGCTTTGTTTTATTGAGCAAGACCGTTTTTGTGCTGAGCATGAAATTGGCCCCGGGCACTTTGACCTTTAAGTTCAGTTCTTTGAGAACTACATTATTTTTCTCTCAAATAAGCCTATTATAAGTGTTGATTTTCTTCGCAGCAACTCCAACTTGCGACAAAGATGGTACTATGTGTCATCGTTATTATCGTCAGTTGGCAAAGATGTTTCTGATGAAACGTAAGTTTTTCTTGACAAGAAGATGTTGATACTTTTCTCGCGTACTGAATTCATGCACTGTTTCTGATTAACTATAGACTTGGTAGGATACTTTTTCACTCATTGGTCATTTGGAAACCTTTATACCAATAATGCAGACCCTTACGTACCAGATGTGGATGTTTGTATGTGACTCTCAATGCATCAATTTCTCGTGGCATGAACTTGCTGATGTATTCGTTGGGGGCGTCCTTCTTGGAGATAACCTTGACTGCAACCTACCGAATCAAATCGATAGATGAAGCTTAGATTTAAGAAATTCATTTGCTGTATTAGTGTGCATAACTAGGTCTGCACTCTCTTTTTATATTAGGCATGAAATAATTAAGGCAATTTTGTATTTTGTGTTTTGTATTTATTTATTTGCGGGGAGCTTGGAGGGCATGACGTTTCGATCCTAGCAGGATCTTTCTAAAAGAGGACAAGAACATGCCATACATTTGGGGATTGTAAAGTTTGGGACAAGTCTGGTTTTAATATTTGTACAAAATTCTACATTATCATTTTCTTGTTTGAAAAATATAATAACACAAAATAAATAAGTTATTTGCCTGATGTTAAAAGTTTGACAGTACTTACCATATCATGCCCCTTCTCCTTCAGATCCATGTTTAATTTGGGACACCTCTCCAACTTCTTCTCCCCAACCCGGGCAAGACGTACCTTGGCGTAGGCCCCGGTCCCTAGGGTCTTATCCGTCAATATGTAGCCGTGACGACGGCACTCTGAGCCCTCCAACGCAGCGTCTCTAGTCCGGCGGCTGCCGGCGGGCCCACCTTGCCCATTTCCCCCACCACCGTGGACACCACCTCGGTACTTGCGATGATCTGGCCCGTCCGGGTAAGTCATAGTCACCATCTGAGCCGTACTTTTTCTGTTCCCTTTTCAAGTGATAGGCCTATTATAGACTGGTTTATATAAATGTTGCCAAAAACTTTTGTTTCAACTTCCAAATGATTTATGTAAGACTTTCTTGCTCTTTTTGGTCAGGACGATGCATTTTAACTCATTCATTGAGGACAACTGATGAATGAGGTGCTATGTTCAATCTGGCTATTTAACAAAAGATAGTTGCCTCGAAAACACCCGTTACTATGTAAAATTACCAACACATCCCCCTGGGCGTAAGGTTTGTGACGACATAAAGATATTTTTTGACTTATCCACCATATCTATGTTATCCACTGGCCACGTGCGTGTTACTTATGACGCGCGCGGGAAAACTCCCGCGCACACGGTGGATGGACGCGCACACGGTGCGCGCGTCCATCAGTAGGCGGTCTATGTCGTTTTTGTAGTATCACTTTGGTTTTTGTCAAAGAATTAAGTACAGATTCAAAGGCAAACATATCAAGGAAGATGCAGTCACAGTCATCTGTGAAAATTTCAGTCCCATACGGTGCCCACTTTTTGAGAAAATCATGAAAAACGGTCACAGTATTTCTTAAGTCTTTTCTCTTTTATTTTTGATCAAGATCAAATCTAAAAATCATTAATTTTCTGTGTCCTCCATTTCCAACTTAGATTTTATTTTTCAACATAAATTTATTGGTTCAATTTTTCACTGACGTAAGGATCGGTGCAAATTATTCTAGACTTTGTACCAGGCCTATTATGCATTAATTTGTTATCGAGTTCCAAGATATTCTTCTCTAAATTCGTGCAATAGCGGGCGGCGCCCCCGTCCGTCAGCGAAGTTTTTGATAAAAAAAAGATGTAAGTAGTATCTCTATGAAGTAACTCTGCTGCAAACTGCTCAGTAACCAAAATAGTCCTGAAATATGTAAAATTCTTGGAGTTAGGATAGCCAGAAGTTTCGATCCTAGCAGGATCTTTCTCGTGAACCCGGGGCGGGCGGGGCCTTGAGAAAGTTAAAGATCCGGGGTTAAAGGTAGGATCAACTCTAAAACTCAAAAGTTTTTTCATAATAATAATGTGGGCCGATAATCCAACACGAGAGGGCGTCCTATTGATCCACACGTGTAAAAATAATGGTCGCGTGTTTCTTGAAAGTTGTAACGTAAAAGATATAGATTTTGTACGTTTCCTTAGAGGCAGTATCGTCAGAAATGTGGCTTACAAGGACACTGACGGTTCGTGCGACGAATTCGTTCGTCAAAATGGACGCCAGGTCGGCAATTTATAGGGTAAGTGTTTGTTCTATTTTTACGGTATCCTACTTCGTGGGAAGAATTCCACAGCAATTTGACTTGTGCACAAACCTATTGAACCGACAGAGGGCGTTTTGAGAAAAATGACCGCTGCATTCGAAGTGTATCATTTGTAGGGAGGGAGATTGTGATAAGGCGGGTCCCAAAACTATAAAGGAAAGGAAACTACTTTTTGGAAAGTTACTTACCTAAATATACCTTGGTGATGTCCTCTTCTACATTTGCAAGGTTAATTTTGTGGAAAGAGGGCATGGCTTTGATTTTTGAGGGAAATTGTGGGGTAAAAACGGTAATGAATTGAAGATAACATTTCACGACCGCATGGACGGCCACAGACGAGAATAGTCTGGTTTACTCTCTAACATTTTAAACACTCTTGATCTGTTTGGTCTGGGCACTAGACTAACCAGACCAGACAAAATGACCTCGCGCGATTAGACAGGCTGTTTTCAAGTTTACAGTACAAGAAGAGCGTAAGAAAATTGCATTCTAACTCCCTAAGTCATATTGCTGTGTACTACCCTGAATCCTCAACAGTCCTCCAACTTGAAAAAAAAAATCGCTTTCAGCCTGAATCCTCCAGAATCCTCCAATATTTTATACTCTACAGAAAATAAGAGGTGCCCACTGCCTGAATCCTCCAGAATCCTCCAATGGAAAAGTATGCCCAAAAATGCGTTTCCACGGCTCATACTCAGAACTGACTCATAATCAGCATTGTTACTTGTATAATCATTGGTGACAAGCATAATTCCAGAATGACAATCAAGCCTGAATCCTCCAATCAATCCTCCTGCACTTCATACTGTAAGTGCTACCAATAAATCCTCCAAAATCCATCTTAGATTCAAACTCAAACCAGCCTGAATCCTCCATAGTCCTCCAATGTTATCATCTTTGTACCAGCCTAAATCCTCCATTATCCTCCAATTTTATCATCTTACTACCAGCCTGAATCCTCCAGAATCCTCCAATTTTATCATCATACTTCCAGCCTGAATCCTCCAGAATCCTCCAACTTTATCATCTTACTACCAGCCTGAATCCTCCATAATCCTCCAATTTTATCATCTTACTACCAGCCTGAATCCTCCATAGTCCTCCAATACCATCATCTTACTACCAGCCTGAATCCTCCATAATCCTCCAATTTTATCATCTTACTACCAGCCTGAATCCTCCATAATCCTCCAATTTTATCATCTTACTACCAGCCTGAATCCTCCATAATCCTCCAATTTTATCATCTTACTACCAGCCTGAATCCTCCATAATCCTCCAATTTTATCATCCTACTACCAGCCTGAATCCTGCAGCATCCTCGAATTTTATCATTTTACTACCAGCCTGAATCCTCCAGAATCCTCCAATTTTATCATCTTACTACCAGCCTGAATCCTCCATAATCCTCCAATTTTATCATCTTACTACCAGCCTGAATCCTCCAGAATCCTCCAATTTTATCATCTTACTACCAGCCTGAATCCTCCATAATCCTCCAATTTTATCATCTTACTACCAGCCTGAATCCTCCAGAATCCTCCAATTTTATCATCTTTCTACCGGCCTGAATCCTCCATAATCCTCCAATTTTATCATCTTACTACCAGCCTGAATCCTCCAGAATCCTTCAATTTTATCATCGTACTACCAGCCTGAATCCTCCATAATCCTCCAATTTTATCATCTTACTACCAGCCTGAATCCTCCAGAATCCTCCAATTTTATCATCTTACTACCAGCCTGAATCCTCCATAATCCTCCAATTTTATCATTTTACTACCAGCCTGAATCCTCCAGAATCCTCCAATTTTATCATCTTTCTACCGGCCTGAATCCTCCATAATCCTCCAATTTTATCATCATACTTCCAGCCTGAATCCTCCAGAATCCTCCAATTCTATCATCTTACTACCAGCCTGAATCCTCCATAATCCTCCAATTTTATCATCTTTCTACCGGCCTGAATCCTCCATAATCCTCCAATTTTATCATCATACTTCCAGCCTGAATCCTCCAGAATCCTCCAATTCTATCATCTTACTACCAGCCTGAATCCTCCATAATCCTCCAATTTTATCATCTTACTACCACCAGCCTGAATCCTCCATAATCCTCCAATTTTATCATCTTACTACCAGCCTGAATCCTCCATAATCCTCCAATACCATTATCTTACTACCAGCCTGAATCCTCCATAATCCTCCAATTTTATCATCTTACTACCAGCCTGAATCCTCCATAATCCTCCAATTTTATCATCTTACTACCAGCCTGAATCCTCCATAATCCTCCAATTTTATCTTTTTACTACCAGCCTGAATCCTCCATAATCCTCCAATTTTATCATTTTACTACATGCCTGAATCCTCCATAATCCTCCAATTTTATCATCTTACTACCAGCCTGAATCCTCCATAATCCTCCAATTTTATCATCATACTACCAGCCTGAATCCTCCATAATCCTCCAATTTTATCATTTTACTACCAGCCTGAATCCTCCATAATCCTCCAATTTTATCATCTTACTACCACCAGCCTGAATCCTCCATAATCCTCCAATTTTATCATCTTACTACCAGCCTGAATCCTCCATAATCCTCCAATTTTATCATCTTACTACCAGCCTGAATCCTCCATAATCCTCCAATTTTATCATCTTACTACCAGCCTGAATCCTCCATAATCTTCCAATTTTATCATCTTACTACACGCCTGAATCCTCCATAATCCTCCAATTTTATCATCTTACTACCAGCTTGAATCCTTCATAATCCTCCAATTTTATCATCTTACTACCAGCCTGAATCCTCCATAATTCCCAATTTTATCATCTTACTACCAGCCTGAATCCTCCATAATCCTACAATTTTATCATCTTACTACCAGCCTGAATCCTCCAGAATCCTCCAATTTTAACATCATACTTCCAGCCTGAATCCTCCAGAATCCTCCAATTTTATCATCTTACTACCAGCCTGAATCCTCCATAATCCTCCAATTTTATCATCTTACTACCAGCCTGAATCCTCCATAATCCTCCAATTTTATCATTTTACTACCAGCCTGAATCCTCCATAATCCTCCAATGTTATCATTTTACTACCAGCCCGAATCCTCCATAATCCTCCAATGTTATCATCTTACTACACGCCTGAATCCTCCATAATCCTCCAATTTTATCATCTTACTACCAGCCTGAATCCTCCATAACCCTCCAATTTTATCATTTTACTACCAGCCTGAATCCTCCATAATCCTCCAATTTTATTATCCTACTACCAGCCTGAATCCTCCAATTGTATCATTTTACTACCAGCCTGAATCCTCTAGAATCCTCCAATTTTATCATCATACTACCAGCCTGAATCCTCCATAATCCTCCAATACCATCATCTTACTACCAGCCTGAATCCTGCATAAATCTCCAATTTTATCATCTTGCTACCAGCCTGAATCCTCCAGAATCCCCCGATTTTATCATTTTACTACCAGCCTGAATCCTCCATAATCCTCCAATTTTATCATTTTACTACCAGCCTGAATCCTCCATAATCCTCCAATTTTATCATTTTACTACCAGCCTGAATCCTCCAGAATCCTCCAATTTTATCTGAACTTACTACCAGCCTGAATCCTCCAGAATCCTCCAATATCATCATCTTACTACCAGCCTGAATCCTCCACAATCCTCCAATATCATCATTTTACTACCAGCCTGAATCCTCCATAGTCTTTCAATACCACCAGGAGGATTCTGGAGGACTTGGGAGGGTTAGGGTTAAATGTAAGCTTCAAGGACCAACCTATCCATGTCCTCTAACAAAATTTATTTGGTGTACATTGTGTAGTAGAAACCTGACCTTGAAAATTGCTAAATTTCACCTCTGAAAGTTGTGAAAATGGCGAAAATTGCTTCAAATGGTAATTTGGCCCTTGCCATGACAACAAAGATTTTTTAAAAAGATTTTTGTCCATATTTATTAGTTTGGGGCAAAGTGCAATAAAACATGAAAGTTTGGAGAAAATCTATTTTTGGCCGTGTCCAACCTAGGTTTGATATTTACAGTCCCTTACTCTTAGGCTACATTCGAGCAATTACTCCCGGTAACATGAGTATGATGCACACGCAATACTCTCCGGTGCAGGAGTGTACTTCCCACATCTAGAGGGTATACTCTCGCTGACCTGAGACACTGCAGCCGTTCGCGTGCTCAGGAGTATACTCGTGTTTAATAACACGAGTAGCTCGCTCCAATGCAGCCTTAAGGCCTTTTAAGCCCCACAGGTCTTTTGAATTGCCCTGATAGACCCTGCATTGTGTATTACTTAAAGTCTCACTCTCAGTATTCCTTTGCTTCTCTTCTGAACAGGAAACACCGGAAATTCCGACCGGTGACGGACAACATGGTGAGGAACGTCCTGAAGAGACTCGAGATTGAGAAAGAGAATGAAAGTAACCTCAATACACCGTATCTGACAAAAGTAAGTGGACATTTATTGACTATACAGTACTTCTCTTGCCTTTGGGACCCATGTACATGTATTGTATCAGAGCTAGAATGCTCCTCTGTCAGCCTATAACTTGTTGGGGTGCCGTAATGCTATTTTTTTTACAAGACGATTGTGATTGATGAATTTTTTGTGAAACAGTGCGCAGCACCCACTTCTAGTCCTAGATCATGAATTTGTCTAAAATTAACGAAATTTCTACCTGATCCCACGGACGTCATATACATGTACATGTAAACAAATACTGACAATATTCCCTATAAGCCCACATGGTCACTGAAACCGCAAGTATCCATCTTGGAGGCCGGCCAAATACAAAGGCAATATAAAGACGCTCTCACCATTGTTAGTTAAATCCGCCTGGCAACAATAATTACCGCATTGTATCTGGCACGGTAAGATGGCTGCCGGTGGCTTCAGTTGATACCAAAGCATTGCAAGTACTGATTTGTTTTATATGACGTCCGTGCCTGATCCCTATACTTCTGTTTAATTTGGTATAACATGTAATTGACCCACAATATTCCAAGGAAAAACTGATGTAATTTTCAGGATCAAGGGTAAAATTAAGATAAAAACAAATTAATCAAATACATGAAATAACCGCAAGGGAAACTGACTGAATTTAAAGTCATTGAAAAGTCAACAAAGAAAAAATGACTGGAGCAGGATTCTTGGCTTCTGACTGCCAAACGAACAAAGATAATAGCGCTGCGCACTTGCGCTAAAAATAGCACCGAACCTCAGACAAACATTGCAATGTGGCCATGCAAACGTGTGGTGAGTGGAAATATGTGTGCGCGTCGTGCGTGGTGTGACGTCATTAGTGCGGAACGCTATTGACTATTGGGGTAACCACCAACGTAGGGCTGGATTGCTCAGTTGGTAGAGCGCCTGTACGGTATTCAGGAGGTCACCGGTTTGAATCCTGCTCCAGTCAAGTTTTCTTAATTCACTTTTCAAAATAACAAAATGAAAGTAATGACCGGTTGATACTAGACTGCATAGTTATCAGGATCAATAATGGATGCGTGATCCTATTACACAATGTTTATGGTCGCTGCCAACATCGCTTGAGAGTTCATTCCATCACAGAAAACACCTCACCTCTGTTTACCTACATTTGCATATCAGCACGCATGTGCACCAAACCTCGCTGAAAAAGTCGCCCAAGCCACCCCCTCCGCGCCCACTGCATGTCCCCTACAAGAGCCCCTGTTGCACTGAGACTCGCCCTAGTTTTTTCAGCGACGTGTACATGTACAGTGCACATCGCGATCGTATAATAAAAACAAAACAAAGCTCGCTACACACGTTTGTGTACGTCCACATGTACAACGTACTATACACCCTGTCTCGCTCAAGGATTCAATATGGCGGACAATGCCAGAATTTAACTTTGTCTGTTGAACTTGAAACAACAGGAGTGATTTGAATGCAATATAAATCAACAGTTTTTGTCCTTTTGAATATACATATAGCAGCCATGGCAACACAACAATTTGCCAGTCATTTTGTGGTGTGCAATTAGGTGTATATACTCCCCGCAGTTAATTATGTAAACATGTATTCCAAGGCTAACTGGAGTGGGTTTTTTTTTACTCATGATATTGCTTTGCCCAACGACATGTAATGTATTTTTTATCTGTGCATATTGTGTGCAAAGTTTCCAGTTAAAAACAACAACCACCTTGCAGTGTGCATGTACATCATGCTTGCTGTATCTGGTTGTTTTGAATTTTGGAGGCAAGAAACGAGATTCTAAATTGCTAGTTTGCTGTTAAACATTCTAAACGTCAGCCACTGATATCTCGTAATCTGGAGGCTGTTGGTTGCAAGGCAGTCATAAGCATTGGTGCTTAATACCATAGAAATTGACCAGTCAACAGCCGGCTTGTTAGCTGTAGACGGAAGTCACTGGTTCGAATCCCACCCGCACCATCCAATAGAAATTGACCAGTCAACAGCCGGCTTGTTGGCTGTAGACGGAAGTCACTGGTTCGAATCCCACCCGCACCAGCCTGTTTGTGAGCTATGCCGGGCTTAATACAATAGAAATTGACCAGTCAACAGCCTGCTTGTTGGCTGTTGTGAGCTGAAAGTCACTGGTTCGAATCCCACCCGCACCATCCAATAGAAATTGACCAGTCAACAGCCTGCTTGTTGCCTGTAGTGTTCTGAAAGTCACTGGTTCGAATCCCACCCGCACCATCCAAGCCTGTTTGTAGTGCTATGCCGGGCTTTATACGATAGAAATTGACAAATCAACAGCCTGCTTGTTGCCTGTAGTGAGCCGAAAGTCATTGGTTCGAATCCCACCCGCACCATGCAAGCCTGTTTTTAGTGCTATGCCAGGTTTTAATCGTCAAAATGAAGTGTTCATTAAAAAACAGGTGTCCAAATATTTGGATTTAATTTCGCCTACACACATGACACATGTACATGTACAATGCAGATAAAATAGGGCCACATGATATGTAAACATGTATACTGTATAGCGCCCGTCCGTGATAAAATAAAATGGTGCTCCAGAGTTAACAAATTAATAGAAGATATCCCATGAAGCACTTCAGCCTTAAGCACACCCTGTGATTGGCTGCTTAAAGAGAGCATATAGGAATTGCAAGGCCTCCAAAAATTGTATTGAGTTTGAGACAGAAAATGGTCTCAACAGTTCGTAAACAGTGCAAACAGTCACCATGGGAAATCTTGGTTCATCAGATGCTGGGTTTTTCAAGCAAATCAAGATTAAGTGTCTTTTCCAAAGATCGTTCGTCCGAACGATTTTTGGAACAAACATAAAGTAAACTATTCTTCATGTTTTATAAGAAAAATCGAGTCGGGTTTTCGCTATTTTCTCGTGACTCAGATGTCTGATTGAGCTCAAATTTTCACAGGTTTATTATTTCATGTACATGTTTGATCAGACAAAGTACGAGTGCAGTCCTGTGACCTTTACCAATCATGTATTGTACCTTTAAAGGTAGTATCATACTTTAGCAAGAAACCAAAACAAAAATGTTCACAGATTTACGTATAACTTACAGGATATGAAGATGGTAATGGTAGAAACATACCGTTAAAATTGTTCTGCCTGAAATGGTGTATTTATTCAGAAATTAGTAAAACAACTTAGACCAAAAATCTTTTTGATCTTTTAAATGATCAAAAATAAAAGAGAAAAGACTTAAGAAATACTGTGGCTGTTTTTCACTGTTGTCTCAACAAGTGGGCACCGTATGGGACTGAAATTTTCACAGATGACTTATACTGTATCTGTCTTGATATTTTTGCCCATGAATCTGTATTTCTTTGATAAAAACCAAAGTATGATATTACCTTTAAAATGAAAGGGGAAAATGACCCAATACTTCTTGTTCACTTTACAAAGTTTGGACATTTTAGGAAGAATAGTCCTCTATACTTTGTATAAATTGATGTTTTACTCATGGTGAAAAGTTCAGGTTTACTTACGTTTTTGTTTTCATATGTAAATGTACAAAACACATTACTTTAATTGTCTAAGACTACAGATATTGAGCTTTATTGCACAGGATGAAGGCTGGCATGTTCAAGCTTTCTAAGAAATTTTTATTGATTTGCCAACAATGGTAATATTGACATTAAAGAACAAGATACTGAGATAGGTAACTACAGCAACAGCAGCATGGGTCGAATTCACCAAACTCATCGTAACTTACTATCAATTGTAGGACTTATGATGCATTGCAGCCCTACGTAGGATACGATGGGTTATCCTTCATAACTCGATTGATCCCTACGATCGATCGTAGGGCTTCGTGAAATCGACCCCACGAATCAACAATCATAAATTACGTCCTTCATTTTGATCCATCAAGCTACTTGAAAAAGTGAAAAAGTTGGGGCAGGATTTTTGATGGTGTCCCTTTTGCATCAGTGAACTTAAACCATCTTTTACTATGACTTATAAACTAGCATGTTTGTATCTCCCTGTTCAAGGAGCAGATTGACTTATGAACAGCGAATGTGCACCATCAGGTCTCCTGGGCCCAATTTCATGGAATCCATTACCGTAAGTAAATATTTGTTTACTTCTTTTAACATTTTTGTTAAGGGTTAGCATATTTCAAGGCTAAAGCCCCTTTCACACCGGGCCTACTAGAGTTGCGTAGTGTTGCGTATCGTGTACGCGGAAATAAGGCGGCGTACTCAAGGTGAGCCCTGGTAGATGTGCGATGGCGTATGGTTGCATACACTGTGCAGAGATTAATATAATTGGTGAATAGATACATGTGTAGGATTGTGTATAACAGACGTAGGGTAGTGTACTACCGGTATTGCGTAGGCATGGCGCACAGTAGCGAAGACTTGCATAATAACTGGGTACGTACGGTGTCCAGTGCTGTACGTAAGAGTATGAGATAAAATTAAACATGTTTAATTTTTTGCATACATGTCGCGTACTCCTTCTGCGTACTCGGCGTATTGTTACGTAAACCAGCATAGACAAGCGTAGGAACAGCGTAGGAACAGCGTACGGTGGCGTACTGACTACGCAACGCTAAAGGACTTTCTGCAGCATGCTTATGACCTCACGTACCGGTAAACAGAAAAAAAATCAATATTAGCCTAGAAATTCTTCGCTAAAGCAAAAGTCGGATTCCATGAAATAAATTTCACGCTTAGCAGTACTTGTAAGCACAAAAATAGGCTGTAACGGATTCCATGAAATTGGGCCCAGGTCGTGGTACATCCAACCCTCTTTATCATGGGTTATATTTTACTGCAAATACCTGTATGATCGCCATACCGATTCTAATGGTATCTATCTGCTTTGAGCACCACGATTCTGATCTTCAATTTAACATTTCATGCAATTAAAAGGATTAGATATTGTCTGCAGAGTAAAGTACCGGTAAACGAAATATAAGAGCCCATAGTTATGTATGATATATCATTGTTGTTGGTCAATGTTTTCTGTCACGAAACGAGAGGTTGAAAATATCCGAAGACAAATTTGCTATCAACTTGATTTAAAGGTAATATCATACTTTGGTTTTTGTCAAAGAAATTCAGCTTTATGGGCAAAAATATCAAGGAAGATACAGTAACAGTCATCAGTGAAAATGTCAGTCCCATACAGTGCCCACTGTTTGAGGAAACAGTGAACATGGTGAAAAATGCCCACGGTAATGAATCTTTTCACGGGGGTTTTGAACTTTCTGAGATGGCAACTACTCTTTTTCTGGAAAAATACAGCATTTCAGACAGAACAAATTATCGGTATGTTTCTACCATCAACATCTTTATACCCTGTAAGTTATAGGTAAATATGTGACGATTTCTGTCTTGGTATGCTACCACGAAGCATGATAAATAATTTGTGTGAATTGAAGGCACCCTCTGCTGCAAATGTTTTTTTGTTGTACTGTGCTTTTTATTCGGATATAGATTAACCCACACGGATTGAACGTTTCCATTTACTTATTTCCAAAAAAAATTAATCAAAACCAACACCAAAAAATATGGACTCACCATAGCTCATGTTTGATTCATGCTAAAAAAACATAACAGTCGTTTATATTTAGTCCATTCCGTATAGCGCAATAGCCACGATAATTAACGTGCACTTAGCGAAATCTACCAGATCTTACTCCACGTAATCTGGAATTATTGCGCCCAATCCTTGAGCCCAATACGCTGCTAGCTTCAGTCATGTTGGCCGGAAGCGGTACGCATAGTCATTGCACAATGTACATGTAACTGTCGGCTTCGGTGCAGATTTTGCTGTAAGAAATCTGCTTTTAACGTCGCAACCAGCTACAAAATTTGCAGTAATCTGCAAATATCGATAAATATCGTCATATCAAACAAGCCTAATGTGACTATCCATACCGTCTGTCAACACTGCTTTTATTCAGGCACTTTTCTTCTTCACTGAACACGCACGATCGTCGCCCGCTAGCGCTGTCATTTAAAAGGCGATTAATCGTATAACACGGATCCGTATTTTTTTCAATTCCGTAAACGAATACCAAATTACCCTATTTTGCACAGCACTATTTTGTTCCGAACCCAAAATCTTCTGTTTGATGACATGGAACACTCAATGTCTACACTATACTGGAGTATGAAGGTTGAATAATGTGCCCACCTGAAATGATTTACATTTGTTTGTTGTGATCTGGCAGACTGGTTGCCATGGAAAACACAAGCGACATGCTAATGAGCAATATAGCGATGCCTTTGTAACTGACCGATCTCACGGCAGTTGAAGCTTGTCTGGATTCATAGTGTCACGGAATCGTGCTCAGTCCTTCTAAAATCTTATCCTTAGCGAAAAACCACGTCGCCAGCAGAAAAGTTGCCACAATCGCCTGAAATTTGTTGTTTGGCTCTTAGACGATGCGAACCTCCAGTATTGTTGTGGTTGTTATCTTGCCACTTGGTTTAGCAGTCATGGTTTCTTTGCTGCGAGTAAGAGGGGAATCTTGCGGCGTCATGACCCTTGCCGAACCGGGGGACGATCGCGCCTCGCTCCAGGCAAAGGCATTCGCCAATTTCAGGAACAAATGCCGGGCAAAGAAAAAACGTAAGTGAAATTCCAAATTTAATCAAACTTAAGAGGAATTTTATAATTCCCGGAAAAGAAAAACTATTTATGTTTCTGTGTGAAAGCTTACTTGTTTACATTGATTTTATATGATTTATATACTTTAGGTCTAGTTTTCATTATCAATTTCTAAAACTCTGATTATGATCGCAGTATTAGAAATTAAACATCGTTGAAACATAAACGAATTCATGATAAGTTAAAGGTAGTATCATACTTTTTGTAAGAAACTGAAACAGAAATGTTCACATATTTACATATAACTTACAGGGTATGAAGAAGGTGGTGGAAGAAACATACCATTACATTTTTCCGCCTGAAATGGTATGCAGAAATATTTATGCAGAAATTAGTAAAATGACGACCAAAAATCTTTTCGATCTTTTAACAGCTTTGTTGTTCTCTCCAAAACAAAATTTGAAAACCGATTTTTTTTCTTTTTCATTTTTTTCTCCAAATAATTATTCCTCAGCATTGATTCATACAAACTATTATTTGGTGGCCTCAAGCTATTACATGTACCTAAAGTGGCCACAAGCTATAACCTGGTGGCCACAAGCTATAACCTGGTGGCCAAAAGCTATTACCTGGTGGCCACAAGCTATTACATGTACATGTGGCAACTACTTGAATACATTTAGAGTTTTCAAAGAGATACTAAAAGCAAAGGAAGAATCTCCATCAGAGCAGACTTTCAGAATCGGAAATAAATATGCAGCAGTAAATGGAGGTGGCAATGCCATGAAGGGAACAAAGATGTCTCATTGTCTCTACATTATAAAGAACACACTGAAATTGTGCGCAAAACACCATGGCAACCTAAAGTGGCGCATATATACCATTATGTTTCCCGCGCTAGCCAATCAATAAAAAGCAATAAAAATGTTACTGGACCACCCGGCCTTCCGATTGCTACTAACAGCGCGTGTCTGTCTAATAATGGCATATGTTTCTACAGTTATAATGAGCCATGTAATCATCAAGCAGAATGCTTATTTCAACAGACAAGGACATTTAAATTCAGCCACTGACATTTATTCAAATTGAACCATGACAATAGTGAGTTGCCATTGAGAACCTATAGACTCATTATAGCGCGGCAACAATATAACATACTGCCTACATATTGGTGCAGATGCTTTGTACGATTTGGGGCCGGTCTGACTCGGGGAAAAAAGGAGAGAAATTATGTACATTTTCCAATGTAGGGAAAGTTTAAAAGTTTTTCTTTGCTACTTTGACAAAACTTCCGTCAGAGATTAACATCAATAAAAGGCTGGCTCGAAGGAATGAATTGTCATTTTCTCAGAGGTTTTTTCCAACTTATCTTCTTTCTTGTTAGTGGGACCAAGATGGCCGCGAGGAGTCTATGGTTTTATACCGATGCCAACTGGCGGTTGCCCGATTGGCTGGGCCTTCACCTGGCAAACCGGCTCACGTTTTCACGACACAGAGGACATTGTCCCAAATAATTTCTGGTCAGAAGGATTGCATCTGATGGGGCCCTATGCAAACAATGACATGGAGCAACACTTCTGCATGAAGACTGCAGAACGTGTAGTTGGTGGCGACAATAAGGAATGGCAGAATGGGCAATACTGCGTCTTCAAGTACGGAGACAACTGCCCAAGTGGTACGTGTCTGGATGGATGGGATGGGATGGGATGGGGTGGGATGGGATGGGATGGGATGGGATGGGATGGGATGGGATGGGATGGGATGAGATGGGATGGGATGGGATGGGATGGGATGGGATGGGGTGGGGTGGGATGGGATGGGATGGGATGGGATGGGATGGGATGGGATGAGATGGGACGGGATTGGATGGGACGGGATTGGATGGGATGGGATGGGATGGGATGGGATGGGATGGGATGGGATGGGATGGGATGGGATGGGATGGGATGGGATGGGATGGGATGGGGTGGGGTGGGATGGGATGGGATGGGATGGAATGGCATGGGATTGGAAGTTCAGCGAATGAAGAACAGAGTCATTGTGCGAAATAGATCATGCTAAATATCACCCAACTTCTTTCTGATGATTTTGTGTCTTGCAGGTATGTCATCTGGGTCCTTATTCTGGGATGATGAGGATGGTAGCAACACTAACACCGTGCAGGGCACCGTGCCATTTGGAGTGTACAACAAGGACACTCTCATCCACTTCTGCTGCATGACAGACGGTGTGGCATCCGATCCGATCACCTTACCAACAAGCAGCCCGTTCTATCTCTTCGCCTACACTGCACAGTGTCAGGAGGTGAAGGGTATGAATGTTTCCCAGGAGTGGTTTCGCTGGGATGACGAGGATGCTGACAACAAAGACGACCGTACTGGGAGTCACCCCTATGATACTGAAACCGCTGATCACAAGCTGCATTACTGTTATTTCCAAAAGGTTTAGACATGTCGCTTCTTAAGAATCGGGTTGTCTAAGGAGAATACAGAGATAATTATGAGCAAAACTAGAAACAAAATTGTATTGAAATGACACAAAACTAAATATTTGGATATCTGAATAATTCAGATGAGATCGATGTTTCAAAAATGTCAAGATAATTATCTTTTTATTAGACAAAGCTTTATTTCACTGATTTTGAAATGTTTGAAATGTATATACTTTACAGATGTCAAAAAATGAAATTAAAAAAAATGATTTTTAAAGTTACAATATAATTAGAATTTACATACATTTTATGATTATGCTTGTAGTTTGAAATTGTGATCATTCAAATTTTTCATTCTAATGTTTATCCTACACTAAGGTAATTAACAGTTCGAAACAACATAGCCTACAGCTCAATATTGGTCAAGCACCAAACCCGGTACCGGTATTCAAGAAGTCGTAGGTTCCAATCCCGTTTTAGTTGGTTTTCGTTGTTCACCTTACGTATAACCAACGTTCACACGACTGGAATCTCAAACTGACCAAGTCACCAAAGACTGCTGTAAACATAATTATGTTGCACCTTAATATACAGTCACACGTATTCAGAATTTAATATCACAATTATTTCTACTACAATTATTAAAAATCCTATTTCAGTCAATTTACAATCTCTATCAAACATAAGTGATAAAATAAATTCGTAATGACTACAAGGAAAATGTTATTATATCAGGCACAATATTATTTTCAAAATAGGTTTCAAATGGTGATACTTAAATTTGTCTAATTATACAGGGTGTCCCAAAAAAAAACAACACTTGTGTCGAGAACTATTATATGAAAATTAAAGGTAGTATCATACTTTGGTAAGATACCAAAACAGAAATGTTCACAGATTTACGTATAACTTACGGGGTATGAAGATGGTGGTGGTAGAAACATAGTCCCGTTAAATTTTTTCTGCCTGAAATGGTGTATTTATCCAGAAATGAGTAAAACAACGACCAAAAATCTTTTTGATCTTTTAAAAGATCAAAAATAAAAGAGAAAAGACTTAAGAAATACTGTGGTTGTTTTTCTCAAAAGGTGGTATGGGACTGAAATTTTCACAGATTACTTTTACTGTATCTTCCTTGATATTTTCGCCCATGAATCTGTATTTCTTTGACAAAAACAAAAGTATAAATTTAAACTGTTTATCACTTCAAGATTCAGATATGTGATACAACTATGTCTTGGCTATCACCATGTAGAATTTGAGCAAAGTTGGACTAAAATTTCGTGAAAAAACTAAGACTTAAATACCCAACCTCAAAACCCGATTTTCATTTTTCTTTCATACACAAAATTTACACATTATGTGTGTATTGAGTATTGACAACTATGCGGGTTATCCTTGCAAATATTTTTTAAGGAGTACTCTTTCAATTGGTCATATTTTCGCCAATTTCAGCCCCATTATGCTTAAATTCTACATGGTGATAGCCAAGACACAGCTGTATCACATATCTGAATCTTGAAGTGATAAACAGTTTAATTCAACATAATGGGTCTCGATACAGTGTTGCGTTTTTTTCTGCGACATCCTGTATAGACTTCATCAAACACAACACAATATTGTAGCCTAATGTGATTGTAAATTAACTAATAATGATAATGATAATAATAATTTCTATAGCGCCATATACGAAGGTTTCAAGTCATTAAAATATCTAGCATAAAAAGAAGTTTTTGTGGAATTCTCTTAAAGGTATAATACTTGATTGGTAAAGGTCACAGAAGAAAGAAGAAGGTCACTCGCACTTTGTCCGTTTCAACGTGTACATGAAATAATAAGCCTGTGACAATTTGAGCTCAATCAGACATCTGAGTCACGATAAAATAGCGAAAACCTGACTCGGTTTTTCTTTTAAAACTTAAAGAATGATTTTGATCTTACCCGGAGATCAAAACTGTTTTCGGTCTTTGTTTTACTAATTTCTGGACGAATCCACCATTTCAGGCGGAATGTTTATACCAGCACAATCTTCATACCCTGAAAGTTATACGTAAAAGGCTGTGAAAATTTCTGTTTGGGTATGTTACCAATCCTGTACTGTACCTTGAAATAGTGTTTAGTTAATTTTGTTTGATGTGTAAGCGCTTGAATACTTTAAAGTTTGCACTGTTAGTTAAAAAATAGCCCCTGAAGTTCAGAATGACTGAAACCAAACCCCACAGATCTTTAGCGATAACAATGTACAATATCTTGATGTCTGGCGATTTCGTTATAGCGCCCTCTTGTGATCGTTATGGTTGTTCAAAGATTGCTGCTTCTATGTCAGTAGTATGAAATAAATTAATCTGTTGTTATCTCCAATAAAACTAACTCAAATATCCACATTATTTGAAGTTATAGCAAACGACTACCGCTTGCTGTGGAGCTTTTTCTTCTCAAATATCAGGACAAGATTGACCTGTAACTGACAGGCCCAGACAGGGTATAAAGAGGGCGATATCCGTTAACATTTTTCTGCCTGAAATGCTGCATTTATCAAGACATTAGTAAAAGCAACGACCAAAAATATTTATGATCTTTAAAATGATGATCAAAAATAACGGTGAAAAGATTAAAGAAATTCCGTTGGCGTTTTTCACTGTTTTCTCAAAAAGTCGGCTCCGTATGGGACTGGGAAATTTACTGATGACTTTTATTGTATCATTCTCGATATTTTTGCCCATGAATCTGCATTTCTTTGACAAAAAACAAAGTAGGCCTATGATATTACCTTTAAATGCATACTACGGTACTGGTTTGGTATAGGTAGCAAAACAGTTGCAGCTGGACCGAATTTGATTTGTCATGGAATAAAAACAAACCTGTGTCATCATCGAAAAATGTAGAATGAACTTTAAAAAAGCAAAACTCACAATACATGTACATGTGTATTTTCAAGTCTATTCAAAGGAGTTTTGAACTTTTTTCGGTCTTTGTTTTACTAATTGCTGGATAAATGCAATAATTGCTGGACTTAACTATACCCGATAATTAATATGGGAAGAGTCCATCAGACTGATGACAAATCGATGAACTTTAACAATCAGTGTTGGAGTACTCGTACTCGAGTACAACTCGAGTACAGACAAAAATACTCGGCCCGTACTCGATAACAAGTACTCGAAAATAAATGTACTTGGCTCATACTCGATTCCATGTACTCGAATTTTGGGAGTACTTGATAATTTCATTTTCGTTACAATTTCACGGTTGAAAATGTTGCCGATTTCCGATAAATTATACAATGGGAGTGTGAAGATCATCGGGAGTTTAGTATCAAATGGAGTAATGGGCCATAATTTACATTCCTGAAACCATCTCAACTCCCTGGGGAGTATACAGCCTCAGCTACTTTAAAACGCACAGTACAGAGGCTAATCAAACCACAAAGCCATTTCTACCCTCGCAGGTACCCATTTACACCTGGGTGAAGAGGAGCAATATGTGACAAAGCATCTTGCACATGGACGCAAAGCACCACTAGCCCATGGCTGGATTCGAACCCACAATATGTATATTGACCACAAAATCTTGAGTTCGACATGCCAGACCACGCCATGCCAGACCACTAGGCCACAGCACACCATAATTATTGTACCGATAAGTCTAAATAATTATGGGCGATAATTCCAATGACTTGTGCACTAAAATAAACCCTTTAATTTCATAGAGCTTAAAGCCTGTTCCGCGAGGATTCCCAAAAAACCTTTCGAGAAAAAAATATGTCGGCCCACTGTAATCTGTGCTCCTTACTTAGTAATTCCGTAAAAACTGTATCTCTAATGTCGAATACATGTACAGTGAAATAAGAATAATGACGATGAATGATAACGTTAATATTTCAACATGTTTAAATAATTCATAAATATTTGTATAGGCACTCTGCTGCAATTTGTTTCTGTTCTGAACCAAAATGCTTGTGTTAGACGACCTGGAACATTCCATTCATCCAGTAGGGAGTATGGAACAGAATTAATAATGAGCCTACCCGTCAAACTGATTTACATATTGTTGTGATCTGGTTGCCATGGAAAACACAAGCAGCCTGCTAATGAGCAATATAGCGATGCCTTTATAACTGACCGATCTCACGGCAGTTGAAGCTTGTCTCGATTCATAGCGTCACGGAATCGTGCTCAGTCCTTCTAAAATCTTTCCCTTAGCGAAGAACCTCGTCGACAGCAGAAAAGTTGCCAAAAGTTGTCTGAAATTTTTTATTAGGCTCTTAGACGATGCGGACCTCCAGTATTGCTGTGGTTGTTATCTTGCCACTTGGTTTAGCAGTCATGGTTTCTTTGCTGCGAGTAAGAGGGGAATCTTGCGGCGCTGTGACCCTTGCCGAACCGGGGGACGATCGCGCCTCGCTCCTGGCAAAGGCATTAGCCAATTTCAGGACGGAATGCCGGATCAAGAAAAAACGTAAGTGAACATTTCAAATGCAGTATAATCAAACTTTAGAAGAATTTTGTATATTACCCGAAAAAGAACAACTGTTTTGGTTTCTGTGTGAAAGCTATACTGTTTACATTGTTTTTTATATTATAGGTTTTCCCGCACATTTTCAAACTAGTTTCATTCAATTTCCTAATAAGCACGATTTCGTCCCAAGAAGACTGGAATGTGCAAATGCTACAATTAATTTAGTCATTGGTCATTCGAATTGATCAATGGTCAATCTGTTTAATCAGTTTTCATTCATTTTCGTCAGATGTCACTGTAATTCGTCTCCCTTGATCATCATCTATCCGATGAATGATAAAATTCGTCTTTGGTCGAGCGATTTCAAGAGTTTGTCGTTCAAATTAAACTGATAGTATGACTGTAAACAGCTTTGCGAAAAAGCTTATAGGCCTGAATGCGCTGTATAAGCCCCTTTTCAGGTTAAATGTAGTTTCTTTCACTTGCTCTCATGATTCCGAACCATCTTACCACTTTATACTCCGAACATCAGAAATCTTCGTAACGTAGGCAAACGGCTCCAAATGGAAACTGTGCCAGAGGGCCATACAACCAAGTGATGGTGTGGATTATTCCGAAAAAGATGTGTAATAACGCATACATCTTCTTTTATTTTGATGAAGTATAGGCCTGCTTATTTCTGGTATGCAAATTTAAAAACCATCTTTCCTCTAAGTTTTTTTTTGACAGTTTTTTCGAAAAGCACATCAGTCATGGTAAATTCTCATTTCGGGTATGTTTCTGCGTCAGACAAAATATTCTTCCGACAGTAGAAAGTAATGTTTAAGTGAAAACCCTAACCCTAACCCTAACCCCAACGGAAATAAGCCTATTTTGGCTTTATTGGGTTATCTCAGAATGAATCAACTGTATCTTGTTTATTATTGTTTGATTTCTGAATAAAATAATAATAATAGTAATAATAAAGTGAAAATGAAACGTAAAAAAAAGGAAGGACGGCATATAATCATGTTAAGAATTTAAATGAAATTTCTACGAATTTGATTGCAAAATTACGAAATTTATTCGTCTATTGTTCGTTTGGCAACTGCGGTGGACGAAATTGAATTGTATTCGATCAAAATGTATGGCAAATATATCAAATTGGTTGGTCAAAGTGTCAAATTTAATGGGTGACCAAAGACGAAATTGAACATGGGATATGCAAGGTTAGGAGTCTTCAAGATGAAATTGAAGTTAACCGCTTTTGAAATTGAATGAAAAAAGTCTTAAAATGTGCGGGAAAACCTATATTACATGGTGGCAACAAGTTATTATTTGGTGGCCGCAATCTATTACCTATAGTGACCACAAGCTATTACTTCGTGGCCACATTATTTTACATGGTGGCCACAAGCTATTATCTCAGGTGGCAACAAGCTATTACATGCTGGCTATAAGCTATTACATGGTGGCAACTAGCCATTGCCTCGTTGCCACATGCAATCTGTTACATGGTGATCACAAGCTATTACATGGTGGCAACAAGCTATATTACATGGTGGCTACAAGCACGATGGCAACAACCCATTGCCTCGTGGCCACAAGCTGTTACATGGTGGCCACAAGCTATTACATGGTGGCAACAAGCTATTACATGGTGGCCGCAAGTTATCACATGGTGGCTACAAGCTATATTACATGGTAGCTACAAGCTATTACACGATGGCAACAACCCATTGCCTCGTGGCCACAGCTGTTACATGACGGTGGCCACAAGCTATTACATGGTGGTCACAAGCTATTACATGGTGGCAACAAGCTATTACATGGTGGCAACAAGCTATTACATGGTGGCAACAAGCTATTACATGGTGGCAACAAGCTATTACATGGTGACAACTAGCTATTACACGGTGACAACAAGCAATCACATGGTGACAACTATAGCTATTACATGGTTGCAACAAGTTGAATATATTGTCAAAACTTCGATCTAGGGTAGATTTGATTTGGTAACAATTACGATTTGGTTTTGTTTGTCCTAATACATTACGAGTCATGGTGGTATTTATGCAGTTTGATCCATTCATTGAATTAATGATTCCAGGCCGTGAAATAACTGAATCGGTCATTTACATTTTTCCTATTAAACAATTGCTGTCAATAAAAAGACAAATCCCGCTCAGGGTAAATGAGTATAAGGATCATGCTAAAGACAATGCTCTGTGACTTAGATAGGAATCATCATTTCTCTTGAAGGAACATTTACATGGCAAAGAGTTTTCAAAGAGATACCAAAAGCGAAGGAAGAATCTTCATCAGAACAGTCTTTCAGAATCAGAAATAAATATATGCAGCAGTAAATGAAGGTGGCAATATGCCCTTTTTTAATGAAGGGAGCAAAGACGTTTCTACAACCTAATGAACACATCGAAATTGTGCGCAAAACACCATGGCAACCTAAAGTGGCGCATATATACCATATATATTTCCCGCGCTAGCCAATCAATAAAAAGCAATAAAAACGTTATTGGACCACTCGGCCTTACGATTGCTACTAACAGTTGCGCGTCTTATAATAGCATACAGTTATGAGACTTGTAATCAGTATGCAGAACAGACAAAGATAAAGCCGATGGCCACTTTTAGGCCGCCGAATTGAGATCTGCTTTTCCGGTAGCAAAAAAGCAGAAAAAGTATTATTTTTCTACAAAAGTTAATTCTGCTTTTGAGGTAGCAAATAAGTAGAAAAGTAGAAAAGTGCATCCAACAAAAACGTAAAATCTGCTTTTTGGCTACTCTGAGAGCAGAAAAACAGATGGCCACTTTTCGTCCTCCATAATTGTACAAAAGCGTTCGATCTGCTTTTCTGTTACTTGGAGAGCAGAAAAGCAGATGTCCACTTTTGAACCTCTAGCCTTATATTGATGTTAATCTCCGACGGAAGTTTTGTCAAAGTAGCAAAACGAAAACTTTTAAACTTTCCCTACATTGGAAAATTTACATAATTTTTTTTTTCCCGAGTCAGACCGGTCCCAAATCATATACAAAGCATCTGCACCAATATGTAGGCAGTAGGTTATTATTGTTGCCGCGCTATAATGAGTATATAGGTTCTCAATGGCAACTCACAATTGTCATGGTTCAATTTGAATAAACGTCAATAAGCATTCTGCATAATGATTACATGTCTCATAACTGTATGCTATTATTAAACACGCACTGTTAGTAGCAATTGTAAGGCCGGGTGGTCCAGTAACGTTTTTATTGCTTTTTATTGATTGGATAGCGCGGGAAATATAATAGTATAGCGCCACTTTAGGTTGCCATGGTGTCTTGCGCACAATTTCGATTTGTTCATTAGATTGTAGAAACGTCTTTGCTCCCTTCATTAAAAAAGGGCATATTGCCACCTTCATTTACTGCTGCATATATTTATTTCTGATTCTGAAAGACTGTTCTGATGAAGATTCTTCCTTCGTTTTTTGGTATCTCTTTGAAAACTCTTTGCCATGTAAATTTTCCTACAAGAGAAATGATGATTCCTATCTTAGTCACAGAGCATTGTCTTAAGCATGATCCTTATACTCATTTACCCTGAGTGGGATTTGTCTTATTATTCACGGCAATTGTTATATAGGAAAAATGTAAATTCAGTTATTTCACGGCTTGGAATCATTCATTCAATGAATGGATCAAACTGCATAAATACCACCATGACTTGTAATGTATTAGGACAAACAAAACCAAATCCATAGTAATTGTTACCAAATCAAATCTACCCTAGATCGAAGTTTTTACAATAATTATATTCAACTTGTTGCAACCATGTTATAGCTATAGTTGTCACCATGTGATTGCTTGTTGTCACCGTGTAATAGCTTGTTGTCACCATGTAATTCAGTGGTTCAGAAGATGGCCACTTCTGAACCACTGTGCCACAAGCGAAAAGTGGATTCATAAAAACAGTTCAATCTGCTTTCTGGTAGTAAGAAAAGTGAAAATGCAGATGTCTACTTTTGTACCGCTAGTTACGGGTAAAAAGTAACATCTGCTTTTCTGCTAGCAGAAAAGTAGAAAAGCGCATTTTACAAAAGCGTTCGATCTGCTTTTCTGTTACTTGGAGAGCAGAAAAGCAGATGTCCACTTTTGAACCTCCATAAACCTCCATATAAAAGGCTAGCTCGAAGGAATGAATTGTCCTTTTCTCAGAGGTTTTCCCAACATATCTTCTTTCTTGTTAGTGGGACCAAGATGGCCGCAAGGAGTCTACGGTTTACCGATGCCAACCGGCGGTTGCCCGACTGGCTGGGCCTTCACCTGGCAAACCGGCTCACGTGTTCACGACACGGAGAATACTCGCCCAAATAATGAATGGTCATTGGAATTGCATCTTAAGGGGCCGTATGCAATAGATAACATGGAGCAACACTTCTGCATGAAGACTGTTGAACGTGTAGCTGGTGGCGACGATAAGGAATGGCCGAATGGGCAATACTGCGTCTTCAAGTACGGAGACAACTGCCCAAGTGGTACGTATCTGGTGGTGTCTGGATGGATGGGATGGGATGGGGTGGGGTGGGATGGGATGGGGTGGGATGGGATGTAATGGGATGGGATGGAATGGAATGGGGTGGGGTGGAGTGGGGTCATGGTGCGAAAAAGATCATGCCAAATATCACCCAATTTCTTTCTGGTGATTTTGTGTCTTGCAGGTATGTCATCTGGGTCCTTATTCTGGGATGATGCGAACGGTGGCAACACTGTTAACGCCGTGCAAGGCACCGTGCCATCGGGAGTGTACGACCAGGACACTCTCATCCACTTCTGCTGCATGATAGACGGTGTGGCATCCGATCCGATCACCGTACCAACATGCAGACCGTTCTATCTCTTCGCCTACACTGCACAGTGTCAGGAGGTGGAGGGTATGACTGTTACCCAAGAGTGGTTCAAATGGGATGATGAGAATTCTAACAACGGAAACTACCGTAGTGGAAGTCACCCCTATAATACTCTTACTCTTGATAACAAGCTGCATTACTGTTACTATCAAAACGAGTAGACTTGTTGATTCTTGAGAAGCCGGCGGTTTAAGGAGAAGGCACATATGTATCAGAGATAGAATCAAAATGGTGTTGACCTGACACAAATCTAAGGATTTGGATACCGCAAAAAAAAAATATCAAATGCTCAAAGTTAGGAGGGCCTGACGCGTTTCGATCCTAGCAGGATCTTTCTCAAAGGCTGAATGTCAAAACGTAACTTCTTAATCCAAAATTAAGAAATTACGCACTATTCAGCCGAACTTAACCTCCAGGAAGGCAATGACTAATATTCTTTTCTCCTTTTCATTCATCCACAGGTACTCTCTAATCCCTCCTGCTTTTTGTGTTCCTCTCCTCCCTCTTGCCCATCTTGATCTCCAATCCTGTAATTAACTCCTTTGTTAATACCCCACCCCCAGCACCACTCTTTCCAACCCTTTTGTATCTGTTACCTTTGATCTTGCCTACCTGACCCCCACCCTTTGTCTGACCTATCTTACCCACCCTGACTCTCATACCACCCCTTCCCTTTGTCCATATCCTTTGATCCATTTTATGTACGCTTCCTTCACTTGCATGTTCGTGTAGTTTGTCATTTAGCCTTTGAGAAAGATCCTGCTAGGATCGAAACGCGTCAGGCCCTCCTAACTTTAAGCATTTGATATATTTCAGGTAATTTTGGCTGTTGAGCAGTTTGCAGCAATTTATTACTTGTACAAAAAATATAGATCGATGTTTCAAAGATTTCAAGATATCTTTTCATTAGACAAACTTAAGCTTTATTTCACCGATTGATAAGAAATTAATGTCTAAAATTTACTTTAGAGATGTCATAAAAATGGAATAAATGAAGTTAAAAAAATATTACGTTTTAGAAAAAAGTAAATTGTATGCTTTTGCTTGTTGTTGTAATTTGTGATCATTCAAATTTTTCATGCTTATATTTTTTTCATCTACTTATTCTAGAAGTCGCAGGTTCGAATCCCGTTTCAGTCGGTTTTCGTTATTTACCCTCAGTTATAAGACACTTTCAAAAGACTGATCTGTCGAACTGACTGTCAAAATCACCTTAAAGTCAAAGAATGCTATAAACATAAGTAGTTGCACCTTAATATAATAGTCACACGTATTCATAATTTAATATCACAATTATTTCTACTACAATTATTAAAAATCCTATTTCAATCAATGTACAATCTTTATCAAACATAAGTGATAAAATTAATTTGTAATGGCTACAAGGAAAATATTATTGTATCAGGCACAATTTATATAATAGGTTTAAAATGATGATACTTAAATGAGTAATTCTGTAAACATCAGCAAACACAACACGATATTGTAACCTAATATGCTTGTAAATTAATTAATAATCTTAATAATAATAATTTCTATAGCGCCTTATACGAAGGTTTTAAGTAATTAGAATATCTAACATTAAAAAAACGTTTTTGTGGAATTCTCTTAAAGGTATATTACATGATTGGTGAAGGTCACAGGACTGCACTCACACTTTGTCTGATCAAACATGGACATAAAATAACACACCTGTGAAAATTTGAGCTCAATCGGACATCTGAGTCACGACAAAATAGCGAAAACCCGACTCAATTTTTCTTATAAAACATAAAGAATGGTTTTGATCTTACCCGGAGATCAAAACTGTTTTCGTTCTCTGACTCATTTCTGGATAAATCCACCATTTCAGGCAGAATTTTAACCATTTTAACGGAATGTCTCTACCAGCACCATCTTCATATAATCTAAAAGTTATACTCGTAAATCTGTGAACATTTATGCTTGGGTATAATACCAATCCTGTACTGTATCTTTAAATAGTGTTT
Source organism: Astropecten irregularis (assembly GCA_963971285.1). Classification (NCBI taxonomy): domain Eukaryota; kingdom Metazoa; phylum Echinodermata; class Asteroidea; order Paxillosida; family Astropectinidae; genus Astropecten; species Astropecten irregularis. The sequence goes on along the minus strand of OZ020247.1, from coordinate 863,197 downwards.
AGTTAATTTTGTTGGAGGTGTAAGCGCTTGAATACTTTAAAGTTTGCTCTGTTAGTTAAAAAATAACCTCTGAAGTTCAGAGTGACTGAAAGGACCAGACCATTTCTCCATCCTTGAAAATATCGTGTCGGTTTATTTACGGCGAGGTTTATAAATGAGCTTGAAATGTCCATCGCCAAAAACTATTCCATGGCAACTAATTATGCATTTCAAACCAGTTATAGGCGATAACAATGTAGTGTCTTGATGTCTGGCGATTTCGTTATAGCGCCCTCTTGTGACCATTATTATACAGTATTTGGTTGTTCAAAGATTGCTTGTCAGTAGTATGAAATAAATTAATATGTTGTTATCCCCAATGAACTAACTCAAATATCCACATTATTTGAAGTTATAACAAACGACTACCGCTTGTTGTGGACCTTTCCTTCTCAAATATCAGAACATGATTGACCTGTAATTGAGGGTAGGCCTATAAAAATGGCAACCCGTTAACATTTTTCTGACTGAAATGCTGTATTTATACAGAAATTAGTAAAAGCAAGGACCAACTACACATTTAAGTGTCCGTGGACGAACACGGAGCTGTTCCGACTTATTAATTAGCTTGTTAAGCTTTGGTGACGTCATGAACTGTCAGTTCACATCCAAGTACAACCTTCCCACATACGTCTTTGTCTACACGGAAAGAGTTGCTTGGCCGCGCCGGGTAATAGCGTTCCACACTAATGACGTCACACCACGCGCGACGCGCACACATACTTTCACTCACCACACGTTTGCATGGCCACGTTGCAACTTTGTCTGAGGTTCGGTGCTATTTTTAGCGCAAGTGTGCAGCGCTATTACCACTGAACTGACTTGACTGAAACAGTCGCCGATCAAGTCCCTTGGCTGGTGGTGCTACCAGACATGAAATTATACACACATCATTATACAAACACAATGTCACCTGAAGAATCAGTCAATGAACAATATGTGGACATTTTGTTATTTTGATGTTCCAAGGTGTGTGCCAAGATCCGGCCTGTCCATGGTGGGTTTGAGCATACAGCCAAAGCATTTTTGGTTAATGAAATGTGTCTTACATAGGTCATTCTGTGCTCTGGGTGATGTACCTCTTCATTTGAAATTGGACATTTCGTTCTTTTGATGTTCCAAGGTGTGTGCCGTGCTCAAGATCCGGCCTGTCCATGGTGGGTTTGAGCATACAGCCAAAGAAGTTTTCATCTTTATTTTGCCGTATTGGTCGATTGCCTCGGAAACTTGTGAGTATTTCTTCTTCTTCTTATTTTTTTTTGGATTGGCCATTTTGCATGGGAGCCTATGGGAAATGATTTAGTGGTTTACACCCTTGTACATTGGAAAAAATCATCAGGGTGCACCCAAGTAAATAGTCCCCAAATCCGTCCGCCGAGCTCATTCATAAAAGTTAAGCACTAAATATATTATAAAAGAGACAGTTCTGAGAGCTATGAAACTGAGGGATTGAAGAAATATGGCACTTGACCTCCTGCCTGGACTGTGGACTTCCATTTGTGATCTGTGTGATGCAATTGGGTGACAAAGTGGGTCTATTTCAGCCGCTTTGCAGAGGGATGTTTTTTGAAAATGGCTTCTTTGACTGGAGTGATCCATACCTTGTTTTCGGGGTGGTTGGCTGAGAATGATTATATCTCAAAAATTCATTGATCAACCCACCATAAAATGAACAGAAAATGAAAGTTGACATGTTCTTTTTCATCATCATTTTCTGTGCACCTTGAACACCTGTGAGAGTTATGTGTATTTTTAAATGATTTTTGAAGTATAAGGATTTATCACTGTCTATGGGAGTTTATTTACTTGGGTGCAACCATCACGCACTTTAGCAATGGTCCCATGCACAAACCTATGCACGAAGGTTGGGAACTTGACCGCATATTACTGACTATATGAACATAATCAATGACCGTTTCATGTCACAATTGCAACTGACATGCGACAAATTTGTCGAAATTGCAACCCCAAAAATAAAAAATAAATAAACAAGTACAATTGAAGTACCACTTGTCCATCCCTGACATGACTGTGTAGAAGCCGGCATGTGGTTTTATGGAATGTTTTGACTTGATTTCAGGCATTTTTGAGGCGATCTGTATAATTATGATTTGCATTGCAATTAGCGTGGGATGTTAGTGCGAAGGATGAAGTCACAAATATTTAAAAAGGGACTCTAACGGCCTAGTAAGTGGGAATACGTAACCTCATACTGTTATTCGTAGGACCTATGATGCATTGCAGCCCTACGTAGGATACGATTGGTTATCCTTCTTAACTCGAGTTACGATCGATCGTAGGGCTTCAAGAAATCAACCCGTGTGAATCGCTATAGATTTCCTTGAGTTTAGTATTGAAATGTGAAATTATGATTCTAAGTCTGAAACAGGACAACGTTCAAAAGGATATCGCCGACAATTATACTTTAAGAATTCATTGCAGTGTTGTATGGATTATAACTGGGTTACTCTGGGCCTGTTTGTTTATGACGAATCCTGCAGATCCGGATCCCATTTAAGCGTACCCTGCATAGGAGGTGGATCCCAAAATATCGGATCCTGTGCGTTATTTTTGCTTGTATTCAGTTTGATTTATTGCACATAAAATTAATATGTAATTGGTCAACAGAGGGCGCGCGTTATAATGGCCATGAGGATGTGCAATGCACCGAGCTGATTAGCATAATAATGTGCACCCTCTACATTGTGTTTTAAATATGCATGGGGTCGTGTAGTTAATATTTTGCGTGGTGATGAAGGGTTATGACAACCTGGGGGTTCAGTGCTTCAGCCTGATGTGGAGACTTTAGAATTCTGGCTTAAAATCTGGCCCTACATTGTTTTGAACGTTGAGGGTTGCTCAATGAAAACTGGCTGCAAGTCGGTTACGGAAATTGGAAATTTTTAGAGTGATTTTCTTTCTTAGAGCAATTAGCAAAAATGTTATCGGCTTACAAACAAAAAATTGAAAAGAATTGGGTAGATGAGGGTTCAAACTTCAAACTACCATTAACAGTATTGCACCAAAAACTGAGAGACTCCTGGATGAGGTTTTTGAACTCAGAGGGTGTTTACATTAAGGTCAATAGGGGTCATATTGAGTGTGGTGCACCCATGATAAATCACTAGTAAAATGGCGGCGGGTTAAAAACATTTCGAGTCGCTGACAGATGATATGTTCCATTCAACTCATCAACATTTCTCACTATTGCTTTCAAACTCATTCCAATAAATAAACCGAATCAAATATCGACAACACACAGAAATAATAATGGACAGGGTAAATATGTTACGTGCTATTGGCCAATGTTGATCTTATTTAAGCTCTTCATTTTACAGGTTTATGCAATTTTAACCTCGTAACATTACACGTATTCTGTAGGTACCATCATACTTTGTTTTTTGTCAAAGAAATGCAAATTCATGGGCAAAAATATCAATGAAGATACAGTGTCAGTCATCTGTGAAATTTCCAGTCCCATTCGGTCCCCATTTTTTGAGAAAACAGTGGAAGTGCCCATAGTGCTTCTTAAGTCTTGTTACCGCTTTTTGGTCTTTGAAAGATATAGGTAAATCTGTGAAGATTTTTTATTTCGGTATGCAACCAAAGTATGATACTACCTTTAAGTTGGATGTATTGTTTTAAGTTCCATTGAAACAAGGGCCAATTTACAATTACATTTTAGTGATCAATATTACTTCCACATTATCTAAACGGTTCAAACTTCAAATTCCATAGCATTATTAGCATTATAAGGCCTACGTTAATTGCACAACAATAATTAAAGTCAATAGAATACTTGGTCTTATAGTCATTAGTCTATCGGTAGCAGTGCTTCAAGATCTTTCAAGAGATTGAAACTTTTTAAAGACTAAATTGTTTAAAGGTAATATCATACTTTGTTTTTTGTTGTCAAATAAATACAGATTCATGGGCAAAAATATCAAGGGAGATACAGTTGCAGTCATCTGTGAAAATGTCAGTCCCATACGGTGCCCACTAATAAAGAAGTAATAATATAACTAAATGAATACATTTATCGGAACAATTGCTTCCAAAATAAGGCTCAGATTGCACCAAAGAATATCTAGAACTCCTGAGCTTCCAGGGCCCTTAAGCGGGCCCTCACTGGACCCCGGCCGCAAGGCCTTCGCGCTTATCCATGATTTTCCAGGGAGCGTGGAAATAAAATACGCCAATTTAATAGCGACGGAAGCGTTTCGGGCAATCAAAGCTAGCTAATTTTGTCTTCCCCCTCTTTTTCAGCTCTTTTGGAGTCTTTCTGTTTCCCTATTATTATTATTATTTTTTTTTTTTTCTGTTGTTTTTTTTCTGGTTTTTTTGCTGGAAGAAAAGGTTGCCCCACGCCCGCTGGATCCGCCCCCCCCCCCGCATTTCTCATATTTTGCAAATCTCCAGTTTTGAAAAAATTCCGGGTGCCCCCCACAAAATTCCACGGCCCCCCCAGTGCCCACCTGCTGAAAAAAATCCTAGCTACGCCGCTGGAGCCTGAGCCTCCGTTTCGTAAACGCCCAGAGTCTGATTTTTTTTTTGCCTGTATTCAGTCTGATCTATTGCACACAAATATGTAATTGGTCAACAGAGGGCGTGTGTTATAATGACCATGAGGATGTGCAATGCACCGAGCTGATTATCATAATAATGTGCACCCTCTACAATGTGTTTTAAATATGCATGGGGGTCGTGCGATTAATATTTGGCGTGGTGATGAAGGGTTATGACAACCTGGGGTTCAGTGCTTCAGCCTGGTATGGAGACTTGAGAAATTCTGGCTTAAAATCTGGCCCTACGTTGTTTTGAACGTGGAGAATTGCTTCATGAAAACTGGTAGCAAGTCGGTTACGGAAATTTGGGGGTTTTTTTGGAGTGATTTTGTTTTTTTCTTGGAGCAATTAGCAAAAATTTAATCGGATAACAAACAAAAAATTGAAAAGAATTTGGAAAATGAGGGTTCAAACTACCATTTACAGTATTGCACCAAAAACTGAGAGACTCCTGGATGAGGTTTTTGAAATCAGAGGGTGTTTACACTAAGGTCAATAGGGGTCATATTGTGTTTGGTGCACCCAAGATAAATCACTAGTAAAATTGCGGCGGGTTAAAACATTTCGTGTCGCTGACAAATGATATGTTCCATTCAACTCATCAACATTTCTCACTATTGCTTTCAAACTCATTCCAATAAATAAACCGAATCAAATATCGACAACACACAGAAATAATAATGGACAGGGTAAATATGTTACGTGCTATTGGCCAATGTTGATCTTATTTAAGCTCTTCATTTTACAGGTTTATGCAATTTTAACCTTGTAATATTAAATGTATTCTGTAGGTAACATCATACTTTGTTTTTTGTCAAAGAAATGCAAATTCATGGGCAAAAATATCAATGTAGATACAGTGTCAGTCATCTGTGAAATTTCCAGTCCCATACCGTCCCCATTTTTTGAGAAAACAGTGGAAGTGTCCATAGTGCTTCTTAAGTCTTGTTACCGCTTTTTGGTCTTTGAAAGTTAAAGGTAAATCTGTGAAAATGTTTTATTTCGGTATGCAACCAAAGTATGATACTACCTTTAAGTTGGATGTATTGTTTTAAGTTCCATTGAAACAAGGGCCAATTTACAATTACATTTTAGTGATCAATATTACTTCCACATTATCTAAACGGTTCAAACTTCAAATTCCATAGCATTATTAGCATTATAAGGCCTACGTTAATTGCACAACAATAATTAAAGTCAATAGAATACTTGGTCTTATAGTCATTAGTCTATCGGTAGCAGTGCTTCAAGATCTTTCAAGAGATTGAAACTTTTTAAAGACTAAATTGTTTAAAGGTAATATCATACTTTGTTTTTTGTTGTCAAATAAATACAGATTCATGGGCAAAAATATCAAGGGAGATACAGTTGCAGTCATCTGTGAAAATGTCAGTCCCATACGGTGCCCACTAATAAAGAAGTAATAATATAACTAAATGAATACATTTATCGGAACAATTGCTTCCAAAATAAGGCTCAGATTGCACCAAAGAATATCTAGAACTCCTGAGCTTCCAGGGCCCTTAAGCGGGCCCTCACTGGACCCCGGCCGCAAGGCCTTCGCGCTTATCCATGATTTTCCAGGGAGCGTGGAAATAAAATACGCCAATTTAATAGCGACGGAAGCGTTTCGGGCAATCAAAGCTAGCTAATTTTGTCTTCCCCCTCTTTTTCAGCTCTTTTGGAGTCTTTCTGTTTCCCTATTATTATTATTATTATTTTTTTTTTCTGTTGTTTTTTTTCTGGTTTTTTTGCTGGAAGAAAAGGTTGCCCCACGCCCGCTGGATCCGCCCCCCCCCGCATTTCTCATATTTTGCAAATCTCCAGTTTTGAAAAAATTCCGGGTGCCCCCCACAAAATTCCACGGCCCCCCCAGTGCCCACCTGCTGAAAAAAATCCTAGCTACGCCGCTGGAGCCTGAGCCTCCGTTTCGTAAACGCCCAGAGTCTGATTTTTTTTTTGCCTGTATTCAGTCTGATCTATTGCACACAAATATGTAATTGGTCAACAGAGGGCGTGTGTTATAATGACCATGAGGATGTGCAATGCACCGAGCTGATTATCATAATAATGTGCACCCTCTACAATGTGTTTTAAATATGCATGGGGGTCGTGCGATTAATATTTGGCGTGGTGATGAAGGGTTATGACAACCTGGGGTTCAGTGCTTCAGCCTGGTATGGAGACTTGAGAAATTCTGGCTTAAAATCTGGCCCTACGTTGTTTTGAACGTGGAGAATTGCTTCATGAAAACTGGTAGCAAGTCGGTTACGGAAATTTGGGGTTTTTTTTGGAGTGATTTTGTTTTTTTCTTGGAGCAATTAGCAAAAATTTAATCGGATAACAAACAAAAAATTGAAAAGAATTTGGAAAATGAGGGTTCAAACTACCATTTACAGTATTGCACCAAAAACTGAGAGACTCCTGGATGAGGTTTTTGAAATCAGAGGGTGTTTACACTAAGGTCAATAGGGGTCATATTGTGTTTGGTGCACCCAAGATAAATCACTAGTAAAATTGCGGCGGGTTAAAACATTTCGTGTCGCTGACAAATGATATGTTCCATTCAACTCATCAACATTTCTCACTATTGCTTTCAAACTCATTCCAATAAATAAACCGAATCAAATATCGACAACACACAGAAATAATAATGGACAGGGTAAATATGTTACGTGCTATTGGCCAATGTTGATCTTATTTAAGCTCTTCATTTTACAGGTTTATGCAATTTTAACCTTGTAATATTAAATGTATTCTGTAGGTAACATCATACTTTGTTTTTTGTCAAAGAAATGCAAATTCATGGGCAAAAATATCAATGTAGATACAGTGTCAGTCATCTGTGAAATTTCCAGTCCCATACCGTCCCCATTTTTTGAGAAAACAGTGGAAGTGTCCATAGTGCTTCTTAAGTCTTGTTACCGCTTTTTGGTCTTTGAAAGTTAAAGGTAAATCTGTGAAAATGTTTTATTTCGGTATGCAACCAAAGTATGATACTACCTTTAAGTTGGATGTATTGTTTTAAGTTCCATTGAAACAAGGGCCAATTTACAATTACATTTTAGTGATCAATATTACTTCCACATTATCTAAACGGTTCAAACTTCAAATTCCATAGCATTATTAGCATTATAAGGCCTACGTTAATTGCACAACAATAATTAAAGGCACAGTCAATAGCATACTTGGTCTAATAGTCATTAGTCTATCGGTAGCAGTGCTTCAAGATCTTTCAAGAGATTGAAACTTTTTAAAGACTAAATTGTTTAAGGTAGCATCATACTTTTTTTTTTGTCAAATAAATATCAAGGAAGATACAGTTGCAGTCATCTGTGACAATTTCAGTTCCATACGGTGCCCACTTTTTGAGAAAACAGTGAAAACGGCCACAGTATTACTGAAGTCTTTTCTCTTTTATTTTTGATCTTTAAAAGATCAAAAATAATGCTGGTCACTGGTTTTACTCCTTCCTGCATAAATACAGCATTTCAGGCAGAAAACTGTTGACAGTATGTTTCTACCATCACCATCTTTATACCCTGTAAGTTAGGTAAAACTGTGAAGATTTCTGTTTTGGTATGCTACCAAAGTATGATACTACCTCTAACACCCAAACCTCATTTACTTCAAATAGTCTCATTGAAATTCCCTCTGTTTTGAACTCCCGTACTTCCATACAAATATCTACTATGCTGAATACAAGATATACACGTAAATAAGAATGTTTGAACTTACATTGATAATACATTATTTAATGACTTTATCACGGATACATAATGCAGTTGTGTGTATTCGAATTAAACATAAGTAAACTATACTGAAGATTGTAAAGCTATACACAGTCGCAACTCGCAAATTTCCGTGTGAAACGACCAAACTCCACCGCTGAATTCCCAAGAATTTGGAGTTGTCATTTTCCTTCACAATAAAATATGACTGATTATTTCTTATAAACAAAAAAACTACCTTCGATAAAAATCATGCTAGGATCGAAACACTCCAGGCCCTCCTAAAACACCAAGCATTTGATAAATTTCGGGTCACTTTTGGCTGATGAGCAGTTTGCAGCAGTTTATTACTAGTATTGTCTTTAAAGGGAGCATGTAGGATTTGCAAAGATGTGTGTTTTGGCTGAATTTAATTTGGTACTTACACAGAAGTGAAGGTGTTAAACTTCCTTACAGACGTCGTTTCATGTACCCCGTCCCCTTTACGCTTTATTCATCTGGATAGCAGAAATACGGCCGATATAATCTTGCCCCCTTCTGAATCCTTCACGGTTATACCACGCTTTCGAAATGCTACTAAATCGTTCGGATGAACAATCTTTTTAAAAGACACTAAACCTTGATTTGCTTGAAAAACCCAGCATCTGATGAACCAAAATTTCCCATGGTGACTGTTTGCACTGTTTACGAAATGTTGAGTCCATTTTCTGTCTCAAACTCAATATTTTTTAGGCCCTCCAAATCCTGTACGCTGCTTTTAAAAAACTAATAAGATTTGTTTCTTTTTCTTTTTTTCATTTTGTGAATACACACCCGAATGGTTAAAATTGTAGAATAAATGCGAAAAATAGGAATTACTTTTAGTTATAATGTTATATTAATTGAATTATACATGTTTATAAATTGCGTGTTTTTGCTATTTGTTACGGTTGGATAAGGAGGCTATCTAAAGTGCAATCTTTTAAATAATGTTGCTGTACTCGCTTAACAAAAATTCACTAAACACCCAAGTTAAGAGAAATCCACAATATCCAGATATTACAATGACTGTCATAATTATTACAAGTTTCGATTACAATGGCATGTTTTGTTTGCTTAGTCTATGGGAAAACGTATAATGTAGGTATAGTACAGGATTGGTAACATACCCAAACATAAATGTTTACAGATTTACGTATAACTTTCAGGGTATGAAGATGGTGCTGGTAGAAACATAGCGTTAAAATATTTCCACCTGAAATGGTGTATATATCAAGAAATTAGTCAAACAAAGACCGAAAACAGTAGTGATCTCATGGTAAGATCAAAACCATTCTTTATGGTTTATTAGAAACAATGAGTCGGGTTTTTGCTATTTTCTCTTGACTCAGATGTCCGATTGAGCTCGGATTTTCACAGGTTTATCATTTCATGTGCATGCTGGATCTGGAAGTGTGTGTGTTGCTCTGTGACCATTACCAATCATGTATTATACCTTTACACAAACAGTTTTGCAAGAACGTTTCAACTTTTGGAACCTTAAAAATTGTGCCTGTTAGAAAAACATTTCCTGGTAGCCATTTCAAATTGATTTTATCATTTATGTTTGATAAAGATTGTACATTGATTGACATAGGTTGTAAATATTGTCAATAGAAATAAATGTGATATTAAATTCCGAATACCCGTGAGTGTATAATCTCGTTTTAAGGTGCAGCAAAATGGTGTTTAAATCAGTCCTATATCGTTCCACAGTATAGTCGTTTTAAAGTATCTTCTACGTAAGGGTGAATAACGAAAACCGACTGAAACGGGATTCGAACCAGGGACTTCTAGAATACCAGGATGGTGCTTTATACCAATTGAGTTATCCAGCCCTATATGTTGTCCCGAATTGACAATTACCTTTATAGGATTAAAATAAAGATGAAGATTTGAATGATCACAATTTAAAACAACAAGCATAATCATAAATTTGATCTAAATCGTAATTATTGTTTATCATAAATTTAAATTTTTTTTTTTTTACATCCCTTAAAAATATTTCAGAAATTTTAGTAAAAGCTTTGATTAATGTTTATATTTTGAAATCTTTCAAATATCGATTTGAATTTGAGATATCCAATCCTTGGTTTTGTGTCATTTTAACACCATTCTGATACATAATCTCCATTTTTCTTAAACCGTCTGCTTCTTAAGAAGCAACAAGTCTACTCTTTTTGATAGTAACAGTAATGCAGCTTGTGATTATTGGTTTCAGTATCATAGGGGTGACTCCCAGTATGATAGTTTTCGTTGCCAGAATCCTCGTCATCCCAGCGAAACCACTCCTGGGTAACACTCATACCCTCCACCTCCTGGCACTGTGCGGTGTAGGCGAAGAGATAGAACGGGCTGCTTGTTGGTAAGGTGATCGGATCGGATGCCACACCGTCTATCATGCAGCAGAAGTGGATGAGGGTGTCCTGGTCGTACGCTCCCGATGGCACGGTGCCCTGCAAGGTGTTATAGTTGTTGGTGTTCTCGTCATCCCAATAAATGGATCCAGATGACATACCTGCGAGACAAATGAATCATCAGAAAGAAATAGGGTAATTTGGCATAATTTATTTCGCACCATGATCCAATCCCATCCCATCCCATCCCATCCCATCCCATCTTACCCCATCCCATCCCATCCCATCCCATCCCATCCCACCCCACCCCATCCCACCCCACCCCATCCCATCCCATCCCATCCCATCCCATCCCATCCCAACCCATCCCATCCCATCCATACACCACCAGATACGTACCACTTGGGCAGTTGTCTCCGTACTTGAAGACGCAGTATTGCCCATTCGGCCATTCCTTATCGTCGCAACCAGATACACCTTCTGCAGTCTTCATGCAGAAGTGTTGCTCCATGTCATTCTTTGCATAGGGCCCCATGAGATGCAATCCCCCGGACCACTGATTGTTTCCGTTTACATCCTGTGTGTGGTGAAAACGAGAGCCGGTTTGCCAGGTGAAGGCCGAGCCAGTCGGGCAACCGCCGGTTGGCATCGGTAAACCGTAGACTCCTTGCGGCCATCTTGGTTCCACTAAAAAGAAAGAAAAATATGTCGAAAAAACCTCTGAGAAAAGCACAGGTCGCTTCTCCGTTTTTATCTTGTTTGTAGCATTCGTCTGTATCCCTAAAACAAATCTGCTTTTTGATACTAAAAGGCAAAGGCACAACTAATTTCAGAGAACAGAATGGAAAGACCGAGTCACGGAGTATGAGGGCATCAAAACTACACCGAGACCAAAATACGAGATCCCCGGTTATTATTTTTCCGGAGATGTCAATTCAACTACAGTATTTAATGTGGATGGACTTAGCGCTCCGCACTAATGACGTCACACATACCTCCGCTCACCACACGTTTGCATGGCCACATTGCAATGTTTGTCTGAGGTTCGGTGCTATTTTTAGCGCAAAAGCGCAGTGCTATTGGGCCGACTGTCAGGCTAGTCAAGCCCTTTTATTGATGTCTGTGTTTTTAATTAAACGACGATAATCTCGCACGGAATTTTGTTTTTGCCAAAGTAGCAACAGATAGCTTTTAAATTTCCCCATTGTAAAACCGTACATATTTCTCAAAGTATCCGTATCACCAGATAGACATTAGGTATAATACATGATTGGCAAAGGTCACAGAATAGCACTCACACTTTGTCTAATCCAACATGTACATGACATGATAAACCTGTGAAAATTTGAGCTCAATCGGACATCTGAGTCACGAGAAAATAGCAAAAACCCGACAAATTTTTTCAAATATAAATCATAAAGAATGGCAGTTTTGATCTTACCCCGAGATCAAAACTGTTTTCGGTACTTGTTTGACTACTTTCTGGATAAATACACCATTTCAAGCGAAAATATTTTAAAGGTATGTTTCTACCAGCACCATCTTTATTCCCTGAAAGTTATACGTCGATCTGTGAACATTTGTCATTATATGAGTATGTTATGGGCCATTCAAAATGTCAATGCTGTTTAATGTCCACTTTTTTTCCGAAATTTGTTTCACCGTCACCGACCCACCCCCAATTTCGATTAAAAAAAAAAGATTTGTACAACGTACATGCATTTTGATACATTCAAAAATCTATAATTAATGCGACACTGTTATGTTCTTGTGCTTCATTAGTTGGTTTGATGTAACAAATGCCAAGTTACATTCGGGAACCCACATATATGACTCTGATTTGGAAACAAAGTTGGCGAAGATTACATTTTTTATGGAATGCTAGCGCGGCACGTGCATTGCAGTCCATGTACATATACATGTACATGTATTTTAGGGAATTAGACGGAATAAAAGAAAACACTGGATTCTGATGTAAAAAGTGAGTTTACTTCAATTTATTCCATTGACGCACGGCACCCACTACATGTATTTCGAAAAAACTTGAAATTCAAAAACATTGACAATTTTGAGTGGCCCCTTATAATTCTATACTGTACCTTTGATACTGCAGTACATGTACATAGTACATACAGGTTTATATATTGTTGTCATTTAATATGACTCCATTCAAGGTTGAGGATAGCAACCAATTTTCATGGTACATTTGAAACGAACGTCAGTAGCTGCAAGGTCGGAACCAAATTCGATTAAATTCCTCTCCGTTTCTAAATGCATTACACGTATAATGATTCCGCATCATGAAGCCATATTATATCTAATAGGTTGTGCGTGCCATGCGGACTGAACGCTGAGCTTAATTAACTGAACAAAATACCATTTTGAGACACACTATCCATGTATAACAATAGATATGCTGTTAATTTGATTATCACGTGCGAAAAATACCTTAATTGGCGTATGAACGCCTCGAAATTGATAATTTCTATTTTATCTTCAACAAAGCCACGTCAGCGCAGTGTTTATTGAGGCCACCTCCATCTGCATTAACTGTTTGTTTAATTATGTCTGGCTGTTCCTAGGAAGACACAGTTTTAAAGCAACTTTTAAAGATAAAAAATTAAAGAGAAAAGACTTAAGAAATACTGTGGCCGTTTTTCACTGTTTTCTCCCCTCAAAAAGTGGGCACCGTATGGAACTGAAACAGATGACTGTTACTGTATCTTCATTGATATTCGTGCCACTAAATCTGTATTTCTGTGACAAAACCCAAAGTATGATATTACCTTCCCTTCGTTTTTAAATCTTTAGAACCTTTTATCAATGTTTCCTTAAATGTCTCTTCAATATGGATGACAATTCCTATGTACATATCCATAGCGCAGACATCATAGTCCTTTACCTTCAGTGGCTTTTGTCCCACTGTTAACCACCAATGATTAAATAGGAAAAATGTAAGTAACCAAACAACATAATAACACCGCCATGACTCGTAATAAGGACAAACGAAATCAAATCTACAGTCACTGTATTGATTACCAAATCAATTCTGCCCGAGATCGAAGCTTTTACAATGTATTCAAGGTGTTGCCACCATGTAATAGCTTGTTGCCACCATGTAATAGATTGTTGCCACCATGTAATAGCTTGTAGCCACCATGTAATAGCTTGTTACCACCATGTAATAGCTTGTTTCCACCATGTGATAGATTGTTACCACCATGTAATAGCTTGTTACCACCATGTAATAGCTTGTTACCACCATATAATAGCTTGTTACCACCATGTAATAGCTTGTTTCCACCATGTGATTGCTTGTTACCACCATGTAATAGCTTGTTGCCACCATGTAATAGCTTGTACCCACCATGTGATAGCTTCTTTCCACCATGTAATAGCTTCTTTCCACCATGTGATAGCTTGTTGGCACCATGTGATAGCTTGTTGCCATTGTGATAGCTTGTTTCCACCATGTGATAGCTTGTTTCCACCATGTAATAGCTTGTAGCCACCATGTGATAGCTTGATGCCGCCATGTAATAGCTTGTTTCCACCTTGTAATAGATTGTTGTCATTATGTAATAGCTTGCGGCCACCAGCTTGTTGCCACCATGTAAAAGCTTGTTGCCACCATGTTATAGCTTGTGGCCACCATGTAATAGCTTGTGGCCACCATGTAATAGCTTGTGGCCACCATGTAATAGCTTGTGGCCACCATGTAATATAGGTTTTCCGAACATTTTTTAACTGTTTTCATTCAATTTCCTAAGCACTTCACTTCGACTTCGTCCCAAGAATACTGGATATTCAGTGGCGGTTCTACGGACTGAGGCAAAAATATGTGTCTAGGCCCCCCCCCCAAAAAAAATAAATAAATAAAAATAAAACAATTAAATAAAAATAAAAATGCAACTGAAAAAAAAAGCTGAATAATACTGGATTTGTTTCAGTTATTACGCGCCGATTACATGAACAACGTGTTGTGTAGGTTACAAATGCATGCTTTTCTACTCCTAATAAGACATAACAGAAGCGAATGTTAGAAGAAGGGTCTAGTCTAGCCCACCACGGTGGCTCTTCTAGCCCCCCAAAAAATTGGCTCTAGAACCGCGCCTGAATGGAATGTGCAAATGCTACAATGTGATTAGTCATTGGTCATTCGAATTGATCAATGGTCAATCGGTTTCATCAGTTTTCATTCGTTTTCATCACTTCGTTTTCGTCACAACTAAGTGATGGTGTGAACTATTCCGAAAAAGATGTGAAATAACGAATACATCTTCTTTTACTTTGATGAAGTATAGGCCTGCTTATTTCTTGTATGCATATTTTAAAAACCATCTTTCCTCTACTGAGGTTTTTCCGGCAAAACAAAAATACTGATCTGAATGTATACACATTCAAATAGGCTAACATTATTTTCGAAAAGCACATCATACATTCTAAGTTCGGGTGTGTTTCTGCGTCAAACAAAATAATCTTCCGACAGTAGTAAGTAATGTTTAAAGTAAAAATGAAACGATGAACGGAAAAAAAAATGAAGGACGGCATATAATCATATGACGAATTTAAATGAAAGTTATACGAATTTGATTGCAAAACGACGAAATTGATTCGTCTATTGTTCGTTTGACAACTGCGGTCGACGAAATTGAATTGTATTTGATCAAAATGTATGGCAAATATATCAAATTGGTTGGCAAAGTGTCAAAATGGACGACCAAAGATGAAATTGAACATTTGATATGCAAGGTTAGGAATCTCGGAGACGAAATTGAAGTTACTCGCTTTGGAAATTGAATGAAACAAGTTTTAAAATGTGCGGGATAACATATATATGTCACAGGAAAATAACAGGTGGCCACGCATTGAGAAACCATTTAACATTGCTGAGAAAAACCAAGATAGAACAAAGAAAGAGATTCTGCCATAATTATATCGTAACACTGACAATTTCATCAATATCGATTTTCAAATTTTGTTTGGAAGAGAACACCAAATAATTCCTGTAATTGTCTTAAAGGTAGTATCATACTTTGGTAGCATACCGAAACAGAAATCTTTACAGATTTACCTTTAACTATGGTATAAAGATGGTGATGGTAAAAACAATGATGGTTACAATTTTGTCTGCCTGAAATACTGCATTTATCGAGACAAGAGTAAAAACAGATGACAAAAAACAATTTTTGATTTGATGTTTTAAAGGTAAAAAATAACGGTGAAAAAACTTAAGAAATATATACTGAGGGCGTTTTTCACTGTTTTCTAAAAACGTGGGCACAGTATGAGACTGAAAATTCCACAGATGACTGTTACTATATCTTCATTGATATTTTTGCTCGTGAACCTGTATTTCTTGGACAAAAACCAAAGTATGATATTACCTTTAACTAAAAGTTTTGTGTGTTCCCACGATGTTTAATTTCGAGTGCTGCGATCAAAATAAGAAGGTTTTCAGGAATTGATGATGATTGCATTTCTCACGCGAAAAATAGACGTATCAAAATCAAAGTAAACATTTCAGCTTTCACGCAAAAACTGTCAGTTTTTCGTTTTCGGTCAATACAGATTCCTCTTAAGTTTGATTAAATTTGAAATGTTCACTTACGTTTTTTCTTGGCCGGGCATTTGTTCCTGAAATTGGCGAATGCCTTTCCCTGGAGCGAGGCGCGATCGTCCCCCGGTTCGGCAAGGGTCATGACGCCGCAAGATTCCCCTCTTACTCGCAGCAAAGAAACCATAACTGCTAAACCAAGTGGCAAGATAACAACCAGAGCAATACTGGAGGTCCGCATCGTCTATGACTTTATAACAAATTTCAGATGATTTTGGCAACTTTTCTGCTGGCGACGTGGTTCCTCACTTCCTAAGGGAAAGATTTTAGAAGGACTGAGCACGATTCCGTGACGCTATGAATCGAGACAAGCTTCATCTGCCGTGAGATCGGTCAGTTACAAAGGCATCGTTATATTGCTCATTAGCATGTCGCTTGTGTTTTCCATGGCAACCAGATCACAACAATATGTAAATCACTTTGACGGGTAGGCTCATTATTAATTCGGTTCCAACCTTCAGTGGAGGAATAGAGTGTTCAGAAGCCTTTGGGTTATGAACATGTATTATTTCAACATGTTGAAGTACAGTAGTAATGTTATTATTTCTTGTATTACATATTATAGGAATATGGACCACAGACCATTCGGGCGGATCGGTATATTTTTTTCTCGAAAACTGGAATTGTTTTTGTTGGAATCCTCGCAGATCGCTGCATTTGTCTTGAACATGGCTGTCACCAGAGACAATATTTTCAGTGCTGGAAATTTAGAAGCTTAAAACCCTTCAATAACGCCCCTGGAGAAAGAGGGATGAAGTAGGGTGCGATTTGTCATCCTGACACAGTATATATTCATGACATTGACTTTCTGAATTAAAGGCATAATACAGGATTGGTAAAGGTGACAAAACAGCTGCAGGCTGTTCATAATTTGATTTGTCATGGAATAAAAACAAACCTGTGACATCTTCAGCTCATGTCATCATCGGTAACTGTAGAAAACAGTGAGAAACGATCAAACCATTCACATGCAGGAGTTTTGATCTCACCCCGAGATCAAAACTATTTTCGGTCGTTGTTTTACTAATTTCTGGATAAATACAGCATTTCAAGCGGAAAAATTTGAAAGGTATGTTGCTACCAGCACCATCTTCATACCCTATTTAAAGTTATACGTAAATCTGTGAACATTTGTGTTTTGGTGTCTTACCAAAGTATGATACCTTTAAGACAAAACATTAAAACTAACAAATATTTAATAAAGTGCAGCCTACACTGTTGGAAATCTCGGAATAATGATGAAAATGCAAATAACACAAATTGATACTTCTACGATTTTGTGCATTGGCATGTTTGGTGTACCGTCGATACATTTTTGGGCAGGGGCGGTGTTAGACGGCTTCCGTAGCAAAGTAGCACGAATGGCACGAACAATCAAAATGCTAGCGTACTAGTCTTGGTTCCGAGACGTCAACAACCACGTGCGTGTGTCAATAGAGGGCCATGCAATATGACTAACCGCAGGGAATACTTGAATTGATTGCACTCCAGCTGTACAAGGTCTTGTAAACAAGACTACTAGCATACACATGTACGCATGTCATTATTTTGTACGCATGGAGTTAGCATTGCCATGGACGGGATACGAGCCAGGAAATTGCCCCAAATCAACCCAAAATACGGCAGTGAAAACTCCAGGGAACCTCGGAGTCGTAAGTTACATTTACAAGTATTATTACATTGGCTAATTGCTCGTGAAAAGGAAAGAGTTCCACAGACTTTTCACGTTTTTTTGACCAGAATCTGCAGAACATACTGGGCCTATTCCATGTATATACTGATGAACGTGCAGTACATGTACACATTATTACTAGGCTCTGACACTTGGTGGTAGCCGTTGCATGCTACACGTACACTGTGCTATCCAGTCAGATCATCTTTACATTCTCAACTTCCTGTCAAGGAACAAGATCAAACACAGGACTGGTGCTGTAGTAAGTAGACAAGCAATAGGCCTAGGCTTATAAAAAAAAGGGAAAAACAACCAAAAACTGCCAATATACGCTGTGTAACTTGTAAGTTCATGTGGGTAACGGTTTACAAGCAGGTCCGATACCTATAAAGGGAATAAAAACAACTTCATAGTTTCTACTGTTCCAAAATGATATTTTTTACCTTCAGCAAATGTTCCCGAGTCCTTAAATCCCCAGATTTTTGTACAACATTTCAGAGTAAAAATACAATTTTCTTACCTGTTTGTTGCAAACTTCAAAACAGACAGACAAAACAGTTTTATTCCCTTTATAGGTATCGGACCT
This sequence comes from Astropecten irregularis, assembly GCA_963971285.1. NCBI lineage: Eukaryota > Metazoa > Echinodermata > Asteroidea > Paxillosida > Astropectinidae > Astropecten > Astropecten irregularis. The sequence continues at coordinate 844,612 of OZ020247.1, read as the reverse complement.
GCTTATACACCATTACCTTCATGTGATACCAACTATGTACATGTACATGTACAATGTACAGCATGTGTAAACATGTACAAATGTACATTCAGGGCTCGAAATAACCTTGGACCGAGTCTAGTGATTTCAGTGTCGGTATCAGGCGCGTACGCAGGGGGGGTGTTTTGGACGTAAAACACCCCCCTTTGCTCAGCGGTAAAAATGTGGAAAAGGAGAAAATAAGGAAAATGAGAGGGGGAAAATGAAAGTGTGAAACAAAGCATTTTAGGGATTTAAAACAAAAGAAAGATTAAGTGTGTGTAAATAAAACTTGCGTAATTAACTATAAAGTATAAGGCCCCCTATAATTATTTTTATAAATTTTACATCGCGACGTACATTCGTTCGTTAGTGATCGGTGTCCTGCGCGCGCGAAGCACCCACTGCGGCAGCATGCAACACGATGGACTCGACTATAGTACTACGTACAGTACAGGCAGGCAGCAGTGTATAGGCCCTTGTATTGGTACGGTACTAGCTGCGAGTTAAGGCTATATCATGGAGCTCCATGGTTAAACTTTCTAGCTTGTGATTTGATGTCAGTATTATCGTAATGACATTGTCACGGCTGTCTCCAATGTGGCACGATTTTTCGCTCAAGTCGCTCCCTAAATGGAAACTGTTCCGATACTTCGTTCTGGACTACCGTGACTGCGTTTTCAGTGTCATGCACAAAAAGGAACATGCCTCGCTCGTCGTTCTGTCTGGATTTAGTTTCGATTTTCACAGAAATTCCATGTTTATTGAAAATGTTAATTCAATGAAATTATGAGAAATGAAACATTTTCAAAATGTCGACTACACAGCATTGTACGGAAGCCCATTAGTGCCAGGTGAATATATTTATTTCACATCGGGTGTGGATTTTGTCAAGTTTCGCGGTTGCGTAAAAATATTCCTTTGATATGGGGTGTGAATGTTTTTTTGTAGCAGCCGCCAGATAACTGGTAAAAACAAAAAAGAATTCATACCCCATGTCAAAAAAAATATATTCACCTGACAATACCTTGGGTGTTGGAACTCGACAAAATTGCCGCGTTTCTTCAAAACTGGGGCAACTCGTGGCTTAATAATATATTTGTTTCATATTTCTAAATTTTGTTCAAAAGAAATTATGCCGGAATGATTATTTCCTTTTGATCCTGCGTCTATTAAAATGAAAACGGTATGAAAACAAATTTGCCATCCCAGAATATAAAATTCTTTGGTCAAATGTGTGTCTAAAATCGATATTATAAAAATGTGAAGAAAAAAATCCCATCTTATTTCCATGGCAAATAGCTATCAAACAGGGCCCGGAAATACTCTAAAATGCACCAGGGAGCATCTAATATCCAAAAAATTCCGGGGCCCTTAAGCGGGCCCCGTACCCCACGCCGTGGCTTCGCAATTTTTATTTAACACCCCCCTTCAAAACATCCTGCGTACGCCACTGGTCGGTATAGTAAAGTGTGTACTACGCTAGTCCGGCTGTCTACTATTTTTATTTTCCTTGCACAATTAAAATGGTGGCTATGATTATTTTGGACACAATATTGCATACAATTACTGTTTTCCTGTACATGAATGCCACGTACATACTTGTCTAGAATGTCTATTGAAAAAGGCCAAGGTCTAGTAAAATGCTTCAGTTACCAGACCTGCTGTCCAGTGCCTTTTTTCAGCTGTCATGGCTGTTCTGCATGACTTAAATGTTCCGGTTATGTTCTGTGAATACTAGATACCAGTGTCTAATTTCAACAATTGATTAGATTCCTGTTGCCTGTTGATGGATGGTGATGAGTCTATATGGTTGTACTCAATGCATGCTAGAGTCAGTTCATATCAATGAGTTCAAAATACACTGGATGTGATCTAGAGTGCTACATCATGTATACATGTATCCCAACCTCCCTGTAGTCAACTATCTTTACTCAGGGTGCCAGTCAGAAGCCATATAACCCATTCACTGCCATACCAGTGCTCTATCATCTGAACTATCCAGCCCTATGATGTGGCTTCCCTATAGTCAACTATCTTTACTCAGGGTGCCAGTCAGAAGCCATGTAACCCATTAAACTGTCATACCAGTGCTCTATCATCTGAGCTTTCCAGCCCTATGATGGGGCTTCCCTAAAGTCAACTATCTTTGCTCAGGATGCCAGTCAGAAGCCATGTAACCCATTAACCCTAAAAGCACCAAATACTAAAAATTACTACAAGTAGTATGCTATAGTAATCGGTACTCGAGGTATTTGGATTTCATACAAAAATAGTACTTTGTAGTACTAGGTACTCTTTACAATCTCATTCTGACAGTACTACAAAATACTAAATAGTAAGATTTAGTATATGGTACCTAGAAATGGAAAGCATTTTGCGCTGTTAGGGTTATTAAACTGTCATACCAGTGCTCTATCATCTGAGCTTTCCAGCCCTATGATGGGGCCTCCCTATAGTCAACTATCTTTTCTCAGGGTGCCAGTCTAAACCCATTAAATGCCATACCAGTGCTCTACAATCTGAGCTATCCAGCCCTATGATGGGGCCTCCCTATAGTCAACTATCGTTGCTCAGGGTGCCAGTCAGAAGCCATGTAACCCATTAAACTGTCATACCAGTGCTCTATTATCTGAGCTTTCCATCCCTATGATGGGGCCTCCCTATAGTCAACTATCTTTTCTCAGGGTGCCAGTCTAAACCCATTAAATGCCATACCAGTGCTCTACCATCTGAGCTATCCAGCCCTATGATGGGGCCTCCCTATAGTCAACTATCTTTACTCAGGGTGCCAGTCATAAGCCATGTAACTCGTTAAACTGCCAAACCAGTGCTCTACCATCTGACCTTTCCAGCCCTATGATGGGGCCTCCATATAGTAAACTATCTTTGCTTAGGGTGCCAGTCAGAAGCCATAACCCATAAACAGTCATACCAGTGCTCTACCATCTGAGCTATCCAGCCCTATGATGGGGCTTACCTATCACGGTCAACTATCTTTGTTCAGGGTGCCAGTCAGAAGCCATGTAACCCATTAAATGCCATACCAGTGCTCTACCATCTGAGCTATCCAGCCCTATGATGGGGCCTCCCTATAGTCAACTATCTTTGCTCAGGGTGCCAGTCAGAAGCCATGTTACCCATTAAACTGTCGTACCAGTGCTCTACCATCTTACCTTTCCAGCCCTATGATGGGGCCTCCCTAAAGTCAACTATCTTTGCTCAGGGTGCCAGTCAGAAGCCATGTAACCCATTAAACTGTCATACCAGTGCTCTATCATCTGAGCTATCAAGCCCTATTATAGGCCTCCCTTTATTCACATGTCTTTGCTCAGGGTGCCAGTCTGAGTCGGCAACCATATAACTCATTAAAGGTACTATCATACTTTGGTAACATACCGAAACAGAAATCTTCACAGATTCATAACTTACAGGGTATAAAGATGGTGATGGTGATGGTAGAAACATGCCGTTAAAAATTTTTTTGCCTGAAATGCTGTATTTATCTAGAAAAGAGTAAAACCAGTGACCAAAATTATTGTTGATCTTTTAAAGATCAGAAATAAAAGAGAAAAGAAATACTGTAGTCATTTCTAACTGTTTTCTCAAAAAGTGGGCACCGTATGGAACTGATATTTTCACAGATGATTTTTACTGTATCTTTCTTGGTACTTGTACCCATGAATCTGTATTTCTTTGACAAAAACCAAAGTATGATTATTATATTACCTTTAACTGCCATGCCAGTGCTGAGCTATCCAGCCCTATGATGGGGCCCCCCTTTAGTCACTTATCTTTGCTCAGGGTGCCAGTCAGAAGCCATTTATTGCCATGCCAGTGCTCTACCATTTGAGCTATTCAGCCCTATTATGGGCCTCCCTGTGGTCAACTATCTTTGCTCAGGTTGCCAGTCAGAAGCCATGTAACCCATTAACTGCCATACCAGTGCTCTACCATCTGAGCTTTCCAGCCCTATGATGGGGCCTCCATACAGTCAACTATCTTTGCTCAGGGTGCCGGTCAGAAGCCATATAACTCATTAACTGCCATACCAGTGCTCTACCATCTGAGCTTTCCAGCCCTATGATGGGGCCTCCATACAGTCAACTATCTTTGCTCAGGGTGCCAGTCAGAAGCCATAACCCATTAACTGCCATACCAGTGCTCTACCATCTGAGCTATCAAGCCATATGATGGGGCCTTAATATCTTTGCTCAGGGTACCAGTCGCAGTCAGAAGCTGTATAACTCATTAACTACCCTGCCATTTACTGCCTTTTTGTAAAAAAGTTCAAGAGAGTCTCAAATATTCATAATTATTCCATGAGGGGTAGTTTTTTGTCCCTTCCATAAAAGGGCCAGAGTGCAATACTTTTTATTATACTAGTACACTTATGGAATTCACTTCTGTACAAAGTGAAATGCTGTAGCAGTGCTCTACAATATGAACTATCCAGCCCTATGATGGGGCCTCCCTATAGTCAACTATCTTTGCTCAGGGTGCCAGTTAGAAGCCATATAACCCATTAACTGCCATACTAGTGCTCTACAATCCGAGCTATGCAGCCCTATGACGGGGCCTCCCTATGGTCAACTATCTTTGCTCAGGGTGCCAGTCAGAAGCCATATATTAACCCATTAAACTGCCAACCATCTACCCAAGCCAACCCTATGATGGGGCTTCTCTGTTTGAATTGAGAACCTACAATCCATTTTTTTCCCATTCATTTTATATTTTCTTTTATTTGACAGTTACCAAGGAAACAACCAGTGATACTATTCGGGTTCAGCTTCTTTCAAAAGGATAACCAGCCTGTTCACCAAGGAACTGGAGAGGGCGCTAGTTGCTGACATGATTGATATGATCATCCGTTCATTAAAAGGATCTGTCATCTGTGTTACATGAGGGAACGTCCATCTCAACCATCTGCAGGTAAGGATGTATCCGTATCAACTAAGGCTGAGTCGGAACGGTCGGAATGCCGATTTCCGACCGATGCGATCGGATTCCGTTTCCGATTTTTCGTTCCGGTGTTCCGATGAAACAATAAAACACATAACAAATACTTTTTCTTAACTTTCTTCTTCAAATCTGAATAAAAATCACGTTTCTTTTATTCAATCTTACCAATCGTAAAGTTAAAGTTTCTGTAGCGAAAAACTAGCGATGTCAAAAGTCCTCTCGATCGGATCGTACGTGTAGGCCTACCACCACCGCATTTTGATGCACCGCTGCCGACCCCCGATCGTAGTCCACGGTCCGTCCGAGCGCTACATCACCGTGCATGCCACATATACACATCGTACGCACGTTGTGTACTGTACACATGTTGATGTACATGATGTGTACATGTACGGAAAGCTTCCTGCCGACCACGTGCTTTTTATTCGGATATAGAGTAACCCACACGGATTAAACGTTTCCGTTTACTAATTTTCAAAACAGATTAACCGAAACCAACATAAAAAAATATGGACTCACCATAGCTCACGTTTGGTTCATGCTAAAAAAACACAACAGTCGTTTATTTTGTCCATTCCGCCAAGTAGAAACACACTGTTCATATATTTGATCTAAAAAGAAACATTGTTAAAAACTTCCCGATCGCGATCGAGATCCTCGTAAAATATTCTGACCGTTCTACCTCCGCGTTGAAGATGTTCCAAAATAGGCCTACCATCATGACGCGTCAGTTGCACTTTCCTGACCAACTAAATCTTACTTGAATTTCACTTTGTCCATATGTCCAGGTAGAAACACACTTTTACGAACTTAATCTGAAAACTGATATCGTGCAAAAACCATCCAAAAGCGACGATCACTTTGGAGAAGACGTAAACAGTCAGCATGCTGTCTGGAAATTTCCATAACTAGTACCCAAGCCCAACGTAATAGCCACGATAATTTACTTGCACTTAGCGAAATACATACCAGATCTTACTCCATGTAGTCTGGAATTATTGCGCCCAATCCGTGAGCCCAATACGCTGCTAGCTTCAGTCATGTTGGCCGGAAGCGGTACGCATAGTCATTGCACAATGTACATGTAATTGTGTGCAACGCGGCATCACATGCACGTGCTCACAGCACAGTGAAGTCAGCTCGGCCAGCGCACGTGTAGGCTTCAGTCATGAAGGCCGGAAGTGCAGCGTACGTACCGTGGACATGACTTGTGCTGTCAAGTAGCGCTCTGGATCATGGGCGGCATGGATAACTGTCTGCTTCGGTGCAGATTTTGCGGTAAGAAATCTGCTTTTAACGTCGCAACCAGCTACAAATTTTGCAGTTATCTGTTTGTGCAAAAAGTAGCTCCGTTAGCTCATGAGCTACTCTTATTTTTTTTGGTATAAAGTTGCGCCACCATAAAAATATCGCGACATTCCCGATATTTCGAATTTGTTTCCGGGCCCGATACGATTTTCCATAATTATGAAAAAAAAAATAGCGATATCGATAAATATGGTCATATCAAACAAGCTTAATGTCCATACCGTCTGTCAACACTGCTTTTATTCAGGCACTTTTCTTCTTCACTGAACACGCACGATCGCCGTCCGCTAGCGCTGTCATTTAAAAGGCGATTAAATCGTATAACACGGATCCGTATTTTTTTTTGACTCCGTAAACGAATACCAAATTACCCTATTTTGCATAGCACTAGTCAGAATCATTCATAACTTAATCAACATGACATGTCACATTTCTTGCCGCAAAATCTGCATTGAAGCTGGCAGAAACCCATGGTACCGAGCGCAACTTGACTGCACCAAATACACATGTTGTACGTACGATGTAGGCTTGCACTTCCTGCCCTATTGCGAATTCTTGACTACATGTATGTGCACTTTGTATGCTTTGAATGGTGCGGCGCAGATACACATCGTGGAATTTTCTGGATGCAATGCTAGTGCTGCATGGGCCGGGCCATACGCCCCCGCGGTGGGAATGCGGTGTGCATGATGCATCGTACGCTATATGCAGGGTTTTCCCATACATTTTTTTACTACTGGCCAACCGGACCAGTTGACTCATATCTTGACTGGTCCTCCGAGGTTTTGACTGGTCCTCTTTTTTTGCATTTGTTGCACAGTGTAAAAATAAATCGCAAACAAAACAAAACGTTTTGAACAGAACATAACACCATCGTTTTCGCTGTAATGGGGCTGTAATTTAAATTTCACTTGTCATTCCTTGATTTATACATGTAGGCCCTACTCGCTTTCATTTTGGACAGTCGTACATTTCTTATAGCCCCCCCCCCCAAAAAAAAAAAAAAACAACCCATTTCTGTTTCCGATTACATGGCATTTCAAAATAGGGTCAGTAGGTCGGAATTTTGGGGGGTTTTTTTGCCAATTTTTTTGTACACAAACATTTGGAGACATCTGCCAAATAAAGCTTGGGTGGTTTTCAGTAAAATAAAAACCGAAAAACGTCCCCAAAAGTCCCAAAACGATTAAAAATAATAAAAAAGGGAAACCGATCAAACAAATATATCAATAAAAATTAACAAAACTATTTGTTAAAAGTCCACAATTGCAAAACATTTGCTGATTGTGATCGTGAATTAAATTGTTAATAATGAATAATAAATTGAAACACCTCGATCATAATTCGAACTTCGGGAGAAAATGGTAGCAAACAAATCGCTGACGTTACGTTAGTCAATAGTCGCTGAAGTTACGTTAGTCTCCGACACATCTGTAAAAACGTGTTATGTTCCTGTCGTTGCGATTAAATCCACCATAATAATAATCCTGCCATTTGCATCGATCTGCACAGGCAAAATGAGCATTCACAGAGGGTCCGGTTATGGAAGATCTTGTTTTACCCAACGAAACCAAAATTTGATGACGAAAAGTTACTGTCAAAACACTTGTGTTGACATCGCGTTCGCCAGATGGCTCTAAACAAAATAATACCATGTGTGCAATGGAAGGTTGGTTACTGCGATCAACCCATAGTGGGTGGAGACTCGAGAGTAGTCGAAGACCAGACTATATGTAGTAAACTTGCATTCAGCTGTTGTGCGGAACACAACGCGACTTTCGCACACATTCACGACAGTGCATGCTTTTGCACGTGGTCTGAACTAACGATGTACGTATTTGGAATCGTTAAAGTACTGCAAGGACCGACTGGCAGCAAGTCTAATAATTCCGACCATGCGACAACATGGCCTACACACAGATTGTGCATGCACAGCACATCGTACGGTCGCTCGCTGTGTGTAGTAGTGCTGTGCTTTTTATTCGGATATAGAGTAACCCACACGGATTAAACGTTTCCGTTTACTAATTTGCCAAAAGGATTAACCGAAACCAACACCAAAAAAATATGGACTCACCGTGGCTCACGATTGGCTCACGCAACAAAAATTTACAGTCAGTTATTTTGTCCATTTCGCCAAGTAGAAACACACTGTTCATATATTTTAATCTAAAAAACATCGTAAAATTACTAAAAAATAAACCTTCCGAGCGCGATTGGTATAATGTACAACTACAACTTACAAGCATGGTTTTTCATTTAGCAAGGCACCCTTCCGCCTACGGAAAAACATCATACACAATGAATTGCAAAATATCCCTGTGTCAGGATACCAAACCCTATCGGTTTACGCTACAGACTGCACTACGTGTACTGTGTGTATGTGTATGGGACAAGACAGGTTTGCGCTTTCTGTCTACACTTTCCTTCGCTTCATAACATGGGATGAAGCGATTTCTCGACTCATATATGGTTATTAATATTAGAGTAGAAGAAAAGCCTTGCTACAAGTTTCCCCCAAAGGCACAAGTTTTCAACAACTTCGTTCGTGAAGGCCTATAAACTCCCATGCCGTACGTGTAAACTTCACGCACGTGAACTCAATGGACCTGCAGAAATACAGACCACATGGGTTTCTATCTGTCACATGTATTGAGAATTTCGTTAAAATCCCATTGCATATGCAGCGTACATGTACCGCGTGTGCCGAGTGCTTTTTATGGTCAAATTCTCCTTACGTCTAATTCTTGACACTGCCGTTGTTAGGCCGCGTCTAAAATACTTGGTTGCGGCTTGATATTACACACAAGTCTATGGTGGTAGCGGCTACAGCCACTTCTCATGATTTGCATGCGACTTTGATCGGAGCTGAGTGACCGAAGTTTTACCGTGCGTAAAGAACTATGGGGCGATTTCATGTACATCGTACACGTAGAACTTCACTGGCCAGTGAACCAATATGGCGTATTAATGGCGTAATTAACGTAATTCTATCACGAAACTAATAATAAATTGGAAGTCATAAGCATATTGTTTTTATATTTTAAGGGCTTTTATTCATAATTATGTTGGTCGGACAATTTGTCCGTGCATATTTGATTTTGTTCGGACAAACAGGCACAAAAATATGGCCCATCTATTTTCTTCACAAACACGCACGTCACGTAGATTGAGAGTTGAGACCAGAAACTAATGTACATTATAGCCTACAGTGGAATTTATACCGCAACGATCGTTATACCATGCTGTACAGGACTCCCACATGGCATATTATGGATACGCTCATCATGCACGTGGCACCATGTGCGTTCATTCTTCATACAATGCTCACAACATCGCGCGTAATAAGAAATGTTCTGATCGGCAGACAGATTCCCATTGTGGTCGCGTCAATACTGTCTGATCAACACAGCGCTTTTATTCAGGCACTATTCTTCAACACTGACCACACACGACCGCCCGCTAGCACTGTTTATTTAAAAGGCGATTAAATCGTATAACACGGATCCGAATTTTTTTTTGCTTCCGGAAACGAATAACAAATTACCCGATTTTGCACAGCACTAGTGTGTAGGCACCGTGTGATCGATCATAATGTCTGCCGTTGTGTGAGCTCTGTCGCCGGTATGCGCTGTGTAAGATTTACGCTTCAGTTCAGTAGTGCGCTTTTGTTTCAGCGCTTTACGGCAGAAAAGGTGGCAATTCCTTCCACTTTTATTGATATATGTCTGGGTGATTTTTGCAGTAATTAGAAAGTTCTTTATGTGATGTAATAAATTATGGATAAAGGTGCTAACGGTTGCAATTATTTTGACTGGTCCGCCGGACCACTTCAACAAGGGTTTGACTGGTCCGTGGGCGTTTTGACTGGCATTTGGCCACCGGACCAGCGTTATGTTCGAACCCTGACATGTTTACGTCTTCTTTTGTGCAATGGTGCGATTGTCGCTTTCGGAAGGCTGTTCACAATATTTTTTAATCAAGTTTGCAAAAAGTTTGTTTCTACTTGGCAAAATGGACCCAAAAAAACCCACTGAAATTCAAGTTTGTATTATACATACATGTACACTGTACAGTCTACACTTTTGGGGCTGTTTATTAATTGGGCAAACGTCAGTCTACTTTTTAAAATGTTGGTTTCGTTATACTGTTTTTGAAATTTTGAAACTGGATGGCTAGATTTTAAGCGGGAGCCCGGAAATCCGTTTTAAATGCACAGCACTATCTTTTAGGGCCTTAACTTTTTCTATGTTATGTGAACGACATGCAAATAAGTGTTGGATCAAATCTCTGGGTTCCAGTCTCAATGCTCAGGGTTCCAGTCAGAAGCCATGTAACCCATCAAACTGCCATACCAGTGATCTACCATCTGAACTTTCCAGCCCTATTATAGGCCTCCCTATAGTCACTTAATATCTTTGCTCAGGGTGCCAGTCAGAAGCCATATAACCCATTAACTGCCATGCCAGTGCCCTACAATCTGAGCTATCCAGCCCTATGGTGGGGCTTCCCTTTTGTCAACTATCTTTGCTCAGGGTGCCAGTCACAAGCCATATAACCCATTAAACTGCCAACCATCTACCCAACCCAACCCTATGATGGGGCTTCTCTGTTTGCATTTAGAACCTACAATCCATTTTTTCCCATTCATTTTATTTTTTCTTTTATTTGACAGTTACCATGGAAACAACCAGTGATACTATTCAGGTTCAGCTTCTTCATTCATTAAAGGATCTGTCATCTGTGTTACCCGTCTCAACCATCTGCAGGTAAAGATGTATTTATCCATATCAGCAGCTATTGCTGTGTCCCAATTCTCTGGCTGCAGCTGCAAATTTCGCATGTACCTATGACAGCCACTAGTCAGTGACTGCAGCCATTTCCATAGACTTGTCTGTTATTTGTGGTTGCAGCCAGAGAATTGGGACACAGCTTATGATTGTACAGCGGTTCCTAATGGGGTTGCCGTGGACATTGTCTGTCTCCCTCTAGTGATCATGTTTAGTCGGGAGTTTCCTCTCAAGTGAGTGTCTGTCTCCCTCAGTTTATCATGATGAGTCAGGTATGACCACTCAAGTGAGTGTCTGTCTCCCTCTAGTGATCGTGATCAATAGAGCAAGACAGACACTCGGTCAGGTATGACCACTCAACTGAGTGCCTCCCTCTAGTGATCATGATGAGTCAGGTATGACCACTCAAGTGAGTGCCCATCTCCCTCTAGTGATTACGGTGAGTCAGGTATGACCACTCAAGTGAGTGCCTATCTCCCTCTAGTGATCATGATGAGTCAGGTATGACCACTCAAGTGAGTGCCTATCTCCCTCTAGTGATCACGGTGAGTCAGGTATGACCACTCAAGTGACTGCCTATCTCCCTCTAGTGATCACGGCGAGTCAGGTATGACCACTCAAGTGAGTGTCTGTCTCCCTCTAGTGATCACGATGAGTCAGGTATGACCACTCAAGTGAATGCCTCCCTCTAGTGATCATGATGAGTCAGGAATGACCACTCAAGTGAGTGCCGCCCTCTTGTGATCACGGTGAGTCAGGTATGACAACTCAAGTGAGTGCCTATCTCCCTCTAGTGATCACGGTGAGTCAGGTATGACCACTCAAGTGAGTGCCTATCTCCCTCTAGTGATCACGGTGAGTCAGGTATGACCACTCAAGTGAGTGCCTATCTCCCTCTAGTGATCACGGCGAGTCAGGTATGACCACTCAAGTGAGTGTCTGTCTCCCTCTAGTGATCACGATGAGTCAGGTATGACCACTCAAGTGAGTGCCTCCCTCTAGTGATCATGATGAGTCAGGAATGACCACTCAAGTGAGTGCCGCCCTCTTGTGATCACGGTGAGTCAGGTATGACCACTCAAGTGAGTGCCGCCCTCTTGTGATCATGATGAGTCAGGTATGACCACTCAAGTGAGTGTCTGTCTCCCTCTAGTGATCACGATGAGTCAGGTATGACCACTCAAGTGAGTGCCTCCCTCTAGTGATCATGATGAGTCAGGAATGACCACTCAAGTGAGTGCCTATCTCCCTCTAGTGATCACGGTGAGTCAGGTATGACCACTTAAGTGAGTGTCTGTCTCTCTCTTTTGATCATGATGAGTCAGGTATGACCACTTAAGTGAGTGTCTGTCTCCCTCTAGTGATCACGATGAGTCAGGTATGACCACTCAAGGAAGTGCCTCCCTCTAGTGATCATGATGAGTCTGGAATGACCACTCAAGTGAGTGCCTATCTCCCTCTAGTGTTCATGATGAGTCAGGTATGACCACTCAAGTGAGTGTCTGTCTCTCTCTAGTGATCACGATGAGTCAGGTATGACCACTCATGTGAGTTCTCCCTCTAGTGATCATGATGAGTCAGGTATGACCACTCAAGTGAGTGCCTATCTCCCTCTAGTGATCACGGTGAGTCAGGTATGGCCACTTAAGTGAGTGCCTCCCTCTACTGATCATGAGTCAGGTATGACCACTCAAGTTAGTGCCTATCTCAATCTAGTGATCACGGTGAGTCAGATATGACCACTCAAGTGAGAGCCTATCTCCGTCTAGTGATCATGATGAGTCAGGTATGACCACTTAAGTGAGTGTCTTTCTCCCTCTAGTGATCATGGTGAGTCAGGTATGACCACTCAAGTGAGTGCCTCCCTCTAGTGATCATGATGAGTCAGGAATGACCACTCAAGTGAGTGCCTATCTCCCTCTAGTGATCAGGGTGAGTCAGGTATGACCACTTAAGTGAGTGTCTTTCTCCCTCTAGTGATCACGGTGAGTCAGGTATGACCACTCAAGTGAGTGCCTCCCTCTAGTGATCATGATGAGTCAGGAATGACCACTCAAGTGAGTGCCTATCTCCCTCTAGTGATCAGGGTGAGTCAGGTATGACCACTCAAGTGAGTGCGACCCTCTCGTGATCATGATGAGACAGGTATGACCACTTTAGTGAGTGTCTGTCTCTCTCTTTTGATCATGATGAGTCAGGTATGACCACTCAAGTGAGTGTCTGTCTCCCTCTAGTGATCACGATGAGTCTGGTATGACCACTCAAGTGAGTGCCTATCTCCCTCTAGTGATCACTGTGAGTCAGGTATGACCACTTAAGTGAGTGTCTGTCTCTCTCTTTTGATCATGATGAATCAGGTATGACCACTCAAGTGAGTGTCTGTATCCCTCTAGTGATCACGATTAGTCAGGTTTGACCACTTAAGTGAGTGCCTCCCTGTGGTGATCATGATGAGTCAGGAATGACCACTCAAGTGAGTGCCTATCTCCCTCTAGTGATCACAGTGAGTCAGGTATGACCACTCAAGTGAGTGCCTCCCTCTAGTGATCATGATGAGTCAGGAATGACCACTCAAGTGAGTGCCTATCTCCCTCTAGTGATCATGGTGAGTCAGGTATGACCACTCAAGTGACTGCCTCCCTCTAGTGATCATGTCAGGAATGACCACTCAAGTGAGTGCCTATCTCCCTCTAGTGATCACGATGAGCCGGTATGAGCACTTAAGTGAGTGTCTGTCTCCCTCTAGTGATCACGGTGATTCAGGTATGACCACTCAAGTGAGTGCCTCCCTCTGGTGATCATGATGAGTCAGGAATGACCACTCACGTGAGTGCCTATCTCCCTCTAGTGATCATGATGAGTCAGGTATGACCACTCAAGTGAGTGCCTCCCTCTAGTGATCATGATGAGTCAGGTATGACCACTTAAGTGAGTGTCTGTCTCCCTCTAGTGATCACGATGAGTCAGGTATGACCAATCAATTGAGTGCCTCCCTCTAGTGATCATGATGAGTCAGGTATGACCACTCAAGTGAGTGCCTCCCTCTGGTGATCATGATGAGTCAGGTATGACCACTCAAGTGAGTGCCTCCCTCTAGTGATCATGATGAGTCAGGAATGACCACTCAAGTGAGTGCCTATCTCCCTCTAGTGATCACGGTGAGTCAGGTATGACCACTGAAGTGAGTGTCTCCCTCTGGTGATCATGATGAGTCAGGTTTGACCACTGAAGTGAGTGTCTCCCTCTGGTGATCATGATGAGTCAGGTTTGACCACTCAAGTGAGTGCCTATCTCCCTCTAGTGATCACGGTGAGTCAGGTATGACCACTCAAGTGAGTGCCTCCCTCTAGTGATCATGATGAGTCGGGTATGACCACTTAAGTGAGTGTCTGTCTCCCTCTAGTGATCACGATGAGTCAGGTATGACCAATTAATTGAGTGCCTCCCTCTAGTGATCATGATGAGTCAGGTATGACCACTCAAGTGAGTGTCTGTCTCTCTCTTTTGATCATGATGAATCAGGTATGACCACTCAAGTGAGTGTCTGTCTCCCTCTAGTGATCACGATGAGTCAGGTATGACCACTCAAGTGAGTGCCTCCCTCTGGTGATCATGATGAGTCAGGAATGACCACTCAAGTGAGTGCCTATCTCCCTCTAGTGATCACAGTGAGTCAGGTATGACCACTCAAGTGAGTGCCTCCCTCTAGTGATCATGATGAATCAGGTATGACCACTCAAGTGAGTGCCTATCTCCCTTAAGTGATCACGGTGAGTCAGGTATGACCACTCAAGTGAGTGCCTCCCTCTAGTGATCATGATGAGTCAGGAATGACCACTCAAGTGAGTGCCTATCTCCCTCTAGTGATCACGGTGAGTCAGGTATGACCACTTAAGTGAGTGCCTCCCTCTAGTGATCATGATGAGTCAGGAATAACCACTCAAGTGAGTGCCTATCTCCCTCTAGTGATCACGGTGAGTCAGGTATGACCACTCAAGTGAGTGCCTCCCTCTGGTGATCATGATGAGTCAGGAATGACCACTCAAGTGAGTGCCTATCTCCCTCTAGTGATCACAGTGAGTCAGGTATGACCACTCAAGTGAGTGCCTCCCTCTAGTGATCATGATGAATCAGGTATGACCACTCAAGTGAGTGCCTATCTCCCTTAAGTGATCACGGTGAGTCAGGTATGACCACTCAAGTGAGTGCCTCCCTCTAGTGATCATGATGAGTCAGGAATGACCACTCAAGTGAGTGCCTATCTCCCTCTAGTGATCACGGTGAGTCAGGTATGACCACTTAAGTGAGTGCCTCCCTCTAGTGATCATGATGAGTCAGGAATAACCACTCAAGTTAGTGCCTATCTCAATCTAGTGATCACGGTGAGTCAGGTATGACCACTCAAGTGAGTGTCTCCCTCTGGTGATCATGATGAGTCAGGTTTGACCACTCAAGTGAGTGCCTATCTCCCTCTAGTGATCACGGTGAGTCAGGTATGACCACTTAAGTGAGTGCCTCCCTCTAGTGATCATGATGAGTCAGGAATGACCACTCAAGTGAGTGCCTATCTCCCTCTAGTGATCACGGTGAGTCAGGTATGACCACTCAAATGAGTGCCTCCCTCTAGTGATCATGATGAGTCAGGTATGACCACTCAAGTGAGTGCCTATCTCCCTCTATTGATCACGATGAGCCGGTATGAGCACTTAAGTGAGTGTCTGTCTCCCTCTAGTGATCACGATGAGTCAGGTATGACCACTCAAGTGAGTGCCTCCCTCTAGTGATCATGATGAGTCAGGTATGACCACTCAAGTGAGTGCCTCCCTCTAGTGATCATGATGAGTCAGGTATGACTACTCAAGTGAGTGCCTATCTCCTTCTAGTGATCACGGTGAGTCAGGTATGACCAGTCAAGTGAGTGCTGCCTCTCTCTTGATCATGATGAGTCAGGAATGACCACTCAAGTGAGTGCCTATCTCCCTCTAGTGATCACGGTGAGTCAGGTATGACCACTCAAATGAGTGCCTCCCTCTAGTGATCATGATGAGTCAGGTATGACCACTCAAGTGAGTGCCTATCTCCCTCTAGTGATCACGATGAGCCGGTATGAGCACTTAAGTGAGTGTCTGTCTCCCTCTAGTGATCACGATGAGTCAGGTATGACCACTCAAGTGAGTGCCTCCCTCTAGTGATCATGATGAGTCAGGTATGACCACTCAAGTGAGTGCCTCCCTCTAGTGATCATGATGAGTCAGGAATGACCACTCAAGTGAGTGCCTATCTCCCTCTAGTGATCACGGTGAGTCAGGTATGACCACTGAAGTGAGTGTCTCCCTCTGGTGATCATGATGAGTCAGGTTTGACCACTGAAGTGAGTGTCTCCCTCTGGTGATCATGATGAGTCAGGTTTGACCACTCAAGTGAGTGCCTATCTCCCTCTAGTGATCACGGTGAGTCAGGTATGACCACTCAAGTGAGTGCCTCCCTCTAGTGATCATGATGAGTCGGGTATGACCACTTAAGTGAGTGTCTGTCTCCCTCTAGTGATCACGATGAGTCAGGTATGACCAATTAATTGAGTGCCTCCCTCTAGTGATCATGATGAGTCAGGTATGACCACTCAAGTGAGTGTCTGTCTCTCTCTTTTGATCATGATGAATCAGGTATGACCACTCAAGTGAGTGTCTGTCTCCCTCTAGTGATCACGATGAGTCAGGTATGACCACTCAAGTGAGTGCCTCCCTCTGGTGATCATGATGAGTCAGGAATGACCACTCAAGTGAGTGCCTATCTCCCTCTAGTGATCACAGTGAGTCAGGTATGACCACTCAAGTGAGTGCCTCCCTCTAGTGATCATGATGAATCAGGTATGACCACTCAAGTGAGTGCCTATCTCCCTTAAGTGATCACGGTGAGTCAGGTATGACCACTCAAGTGAGTGCCTCCCTCTAGTGATCATGATGAGTCAGGAATGACCACTCAAGTGAGTGCCTATCTCCCTCTAGTGATCACGGTGAGTCAGGTATGACCACTTAAGTGAGTGCCTCCCTCTAGTGATCATGATGAGTCAGGAATAACCACTCAAGTTAGTGCCTATCTCAATCTAGTGATCACGGTGAGTCAGGTATGACCACTCAAGTGAGTGTCTCCCTCTGGTGATCATGATGAGTCAGGTTTGACCACTCAAGTGAGTGCCTATCTCCCTCTAGTGATCACGGTGAGTCAGGTATGACCACTTAAGTGAGTGCCTCCCTCTAGTGATCATGATGAGTCAGGAATGACCACTCAAGTGAGTGCCTATCTCCCTCTAGTGATCACGGTGAGTCAGGTATGACCACTCAAATGAGTGCCTCCCTCTAGTGATCATGATGAGTCAGGTATGACCACTCAAGTGAGTGCCTATCTCCCTCTATTGATCACGATGAGCCGGTATGAGCACTTAAGTGAGTGTCTGTCTTCCTCTAGTGATCACGATGAGTCAGGTATGACCACTCAAGTGAGTGCCTCCCTCTAGTGATCATGATGAGTCAGGTATGACCACTCAAGTGAGTGCCTCCCTCTAGTGATCATGATGAGTCAGGTATGACTACTCAAGTGAGTGCCTATCTCCTTCTAGTGATCACGGTGAGTCAGGTATGACCAGTCAAGTGAGTGCTGCCTCTCTCTTGATCATGATGAGTCAGGAATGACCACTCAAGTGAGTGCCTATCTCCCTCTAGTGATCACGGTGAGTCAGGTATGACCACTCAAATGAGTGCCTCCCTCTAGTGATCATGATGAGTCAGGTATGACCACTCAAGTGAGTGCCTATCTCCCTCTAGTGATCACGATGAGCCGGTATGAGCACTTAAGTGAGTGTCTGTCTCCCTCTAGTGATCACGATGAGTCAGGTATGACCACTCAAGTGAGTGCCTCCCTCTAGTGATCTTGATGAGTCAGGTATGACCACTCAAGTGAGTGCCTCCCTCTAGTGATCATGATGAGTCAGGTATGACTACTCAAGTGAGTGCCTATCTCCTTCTAGTGATCACGGTGAGTCAGGTATGACCAGTCAAGTGAGTGCTGCCTCTCTCTTGATCATGATGAGTCAGGAATGACCACTCAAGTGAGTGCCTATCTCCCTCTAGTGATCACGGTGAGTCAGGTATGACCACTCAAATGAGTGCCTCCCTCTAGTGATCATGATGAGTCAGGTATGACCACTCAAGTGAGTGCCTATCTCCCTCTAGTGATCACGATGAGCCGGTATGAGCACTTAAGTGAGTGTCTGTCTCCCTCTAGTGATCACGATGAGTCAGGTATGACCACTCAAGTGAGTGCCTCCCTCTAGTGATCATGATGAGTCAGGTATGACCACTCAAGTGAGTGCCTCCCTCTAGTGATCATGATGAGTCAGGTATGACTACTGAAGTGAGTGCCTATCTCCTTCTAGTGATCACGGTGAGTCAGGTATGACCAGTCAAGTGAGTGCCGCCTCTCTCTTGATCATGATGAGTCAGGTATGACCACTGAAGTGAGTGTCTGTCTCCATCTAGGGATCACGGTGAGTCAGGTATGACCACTCAAGTGAGTGCCTCCCTCTAGTGATCATGATGAGTCAGGAATGACCACTCAGTCAGGTATGACCACTTATTTGAGTGTCTGTCTCCCTCTAGTGATCACGATGAGTCCGGTATGACCACTCAAGTGAGTGTCTGTCTCCCTCCCTCTAGTGATCATGATGTGTCAGGTATGACCACTCAAGTGAGTGTCTGTCTTCCTCTAGTGATAAGGATGAGTGAGACATGACCACTCAAGTGAGTGTGTGTCTTCCTTTAGTGAACTGCAAACATCCCATAATGCATACATACAAAACGTTTTGACCTGAAAAGGAGGACTAGACGCCTACCAGCCAAAGATGGGATAGGCCTAATAGTAAACAAAAATAATGAAGGCTACGACACCAGTCATGACTATTGTCTATGATGACAACACTAAAGAAGCACATAATTATGCTTAATGTCCATATCCTCCTCGCATCAACAAAGTAGGCAAGATACGGTCTGAAACGTAAACAATACCCAAAAGTCTTCCACACATTGGTTGTCATGTCTGTTTTGGTCATTTTTTTGTAGGGCTACTTGTACTCCAGTGAATTTAAGTTCCCCTATCTGAAACCAAAATCCGAATTGGGTCAACTTAAAGTCACTCCAGATTTATTTATTTAGTTCAAGGTGATGCTGGAACGCCTGAAATGGGGATTATACACGTTGTAACCCATTAACTGCCGTACCTGTGCTATACCATCTGACCCATCTAGTCCTTTAATGGGTCTTCTGCATTGAGAACCTACAATCCATTTTGTTTTTAATATTAATTCTTTTTCCTCTTTTTTTTTTTTTACATTTTACATTTTTACCATACTTAGGTAGCATACCGAAACAGAAATCTTCACAGATTTACTCATAAATTACAGGGCATGAATATGTTGATGATGGTAGAAACATAGGGTCTACCGTTAAAATATTTCTGCCAGAAATGGTGTATTTATCCAGAAAAGTGTAAAACCAGTGACCCAAATTATTTTTGATCTTTTAAAGATCAAAAGTACAAGAGAAAAGACTTAAGAAATACTGTGGTAGTTTTCACTGTTTTCTCAAAAAGTGGGCACCGTATGGGACTGAAATTTTCACAGATGACTGGTACTGTATCTTCCTTGATATTTTTGCCCATAAATCTGTATTTCTTTGACAAAAACCAAAGTATGATATTACCTTTAATACCATGGTCAAAAAAGTTGATAGGATGCAAGTTCAGCTGCTTTCAGGTTGCAGATTGGGACCACTAAAGTTAGGTGAATGGAACCTCGACCTATGTGGTGTTCAACATCACGCTAGGCTTGCCTGGGACCGTATGACGCTAGCAAGTTGTGAGACCCTTGGAGAAAGTACCGATACACATTGCATGAGTATCTCAGGAGAGGTATGTCTCACTAAATAATACTGGTATTTATACCCAAACTCATCTTAACATTGAAGGCCACTTAGTTGCAATACATTGTGCCCTCGCTGCCTACCCACTGCACGCACACCGCACAGTCAGCCCATGCAGCGTTAGACCAGTAAACAAGTTGTTAGATGTTGCGGTGATATCGTCTCTGCTCTCACACTTCTCTTGAGATACTGCTTTATACTTGCTTGAGACTCCTGACTCTAAAATAAGGGTTAGCAACAAATTGTCATTTGCGAAAGCAATGATCTAATGGAAGAAGATGTAAACATCGTGCACGCTGCATACCCACCGCACGTACACCGCACAGTCAGCCCATGGAGTGTTGGATATTTTTATGTTCTAATTTATTGTAAAGTGTTGGAAGAACCCAAACCAAAGCGTGGGAAATCATAGCGAAATCATGATATCACTGTGAATTTTAACAACTTGTGTACAAGTCTAATGCATCCTGAAAATTCCACGACTGGTGTCAGTGCACATTAGAACCCTGTTTTATCAGTGAATTTGTTGATATTTATTTCCCTCTCTGTTTTAACGTTGCAGGATTGGACCACTAAGTTAGGTGAATTTAACCGCGACCTATGTGGTGTTCAACATCACGCTAGGCTTGCCTGGGACCGTATGACGCTATCAAGTTGTGAGACCCTTGGAGAAAGTACCGATACACATTACATCAGTATCGCAGGAGAGGTATGTCTCACTAAATTATACTGGTATTATACCCAAACTCATCTTAATATTGAAGGCCACTTACTTGTAGTTGCAATACATTGTGCCCGCATTTGAATTTTCAATGTTCATTATAATAGTGGCGGTCTTCAGGCCATCATAAACTTTTACTCGTAGGTCTCTCTACACTTTCGTTCCACACCTGGACACAAGCTCTGTTGATGTGACATGTCATGTGATGCCCTCTGAACCAATCGCGAGACAGAGGGCCTGTTTGTTTCGCCACCAGATCTTGGTCGCATGTATTTGATCTTTCAAATCCATGTCACAGGCTGGATACTCTAAAATGGGAGACAGTGCAGCTTTTGCACGCTGGAGATGTCTAAAGTTAGAATTTATCGGTCAACCTAAAGTCACTCCAGATTTATTTATTTAGTCCATGGTGATGCTGGAATGCCTGAAATGGGGGTTATACATGTAACCCATTAACTGCCGTACCTGTGCTATACCATCTGACCCATCCAGTCCTTTAATGGGTCTTCTGCATTAAGAACCTACTATCCATTTTGTTTAATTCATTTTCCTCTTTCTTTTATTTTACATTTTAAAGGTAGTACCATACTTAGGTAGCATACCGAAACAGAAATCTTCACAGATTTACTCATAAATTACAGGGCATGAATATGGTGATGATGGTAGAAACATACCGGTAAAATATTTCTGCATGAAATGGTGTATTTATCCAGAAAAGTGTAAAACCAGTGACCCAAATTATTTTTTGATCTTTTAAAGATCAAAAGTACAAGAGAAAAGACTTAAGAAATACCGTGGTAGTTTTCACTGTTTTCTCAAAAAGTGGGCACCGTATGGGACTGAAATTTTCACAGATGACTGGTACTGTATCTTCCTTGATATTTTTGCCCATAAATCTGTATTTCTTTGACAAAAACCAAAGTATGATACTACCTTTAATACCATGGACAAAAAGTTGATAGGATGCAAGTTCAGCTGCTTTCAGGTTGCAGACTGGGACCACTAAAGTTAGGTGAATGGAACCTCCACCTACCGGTATGTGGTGTTCAACATCACGCTAGGCTTGCCTGGGACCGTATGACGCTAGCAAGTTGTGAGACCCTTGGAGAAAGTACCGATACACATTGCATCAGTATCTCAGGAGAGGTGTGTCTCACTAAATTATACCGGTATTTATACCCAAACTCTTCTTAACATTGAAGGCCACTTAGTTGCAATACATTGTGCCCTCGCTGCCTACCCACTGCACGCACACCGCACAGTCAGCCCATGAAGCGTTAGAGATTTTTATGTTCGAATGTCTTGTAAAGTGTTGGAAGAACCCCAACCCTAACCCTAAAATTAGGGTTAGCAACAAATTGTCATTTGTGAAAGCAATGATCGAATGGAAGAAGATTTTATAAACATCGTGCACGCTGCATACCCACCGCACGCACACCGCACAGTCAGCCCATGGAGTGTTGGATATTTTTATGTTCGAATTTATTGTAAAGTGTTGGAAGAACCCTAACCAAAGCGTGGGAAGTCATAGCAAAATCATGATATCACTGTGAAATTTAACAACTTGTGTACAAGTCTAATGTATCCTGAAAATTCCACGACTGGTGTCAGTGCACATTAGAACCCTGTTTTATCAGTGAATTTGTTGATATTTATTTCCCTCTCTGTTTTAACATTGCAGATTTGGACCACTAAAGTAAGGTGATTGGAATCTCGACCTATGTGGTGTTCAACATCACGCTAGGCTTGTCTGGGACCGTATGACGCTGTCAAGTTGTGAGACCCTTGGAGAAAGTACCGATACACATTGCATCAGTATCTCAGGAGAGGTATGTCTCACTAAATTATACCGGTATTTATACCCAAACTCATCATAACATTGAAAGCCACCCAGTTGCATTACATTTGCCCTCTTTTGAATTTTCTATGTTCATTATTTAATGGCGGTCTTCAGGCCATCATAGACTTTTACTCGTAGGTTTTTCTACACTTTTGTTCCACACCTGGACACAAGCTCTGTTGATATGACATGTCATGTGATACCCTCTGAACCACTCGCGAGACAGAGGGCCTGTTTGTTTCGCCACCAGATCTTGGTCGCATGTATTTGATCTTTCAAATCCATGTCACAGGCTGGATACTCTAAAATGGGAGAGAGTGCAGCTTTTGCACGCTGGAGATTTTTAATGTTAGAATTTATCGGTCAACCTAAAGTCGCTCCTGATTTATTTATTTAGTCCATGGTGATGCTGGAATGCCTGTCTGAAATGGGGGTTATACATGTTACCCATTAACTGCCATACCTGTGCTATACCATCTGACCCATCCAGTCCTTTAATGGGTCTTCTGCATTGAGAACATTCAATCCATTTTGTTTCATTCATTTTTCTCTTTCTTTATCTGACAGTTTAATACCATGGACAAACCGTTGATAGGATGCAGGTTCAGCTGCTTTCAAATATCAGGATAACCAGCCTGTTCACCAAGGAACTGGAGAGGGCGCTAGTTGCTGACATGATTGATATGATCATCCATTCATTAAAAGGATCTGTCATCTGTGTTACATGAGGGAACGTCAATCTCAACCATCTGCAGGTAAGGATGTATCCATATCAACATCTGCATTTATTCTTGGTTTACGACGTTATTGGAGTGGATACTCGAATAGCACTGACCAGCACGCACGTATACAGGTACGTACAGGTGATCCGCACACACGTATGCATGGAACTATCACTAATAACGTCTTGGGAATCGTGTAAAATCTCCCCCCGAAAACGGGGGAGACACACGTACTGAGCATGTGTTGCTTTCGAAGTCAGGCACAGCCAATTAACATACACGTACATGCCCGTGCATGCAGGCCTACGCAGCCTGTGAAGGTAATCATACATATTCAACAGCGTGTTGTCATGGAGACGACATAGCGCTACATAACGTGGTGCGCACACAATTCACAGCCTTTACAGGACTCCCAAGACGTTATTATAGAGAGGTCTTTACGTACATGTATACGTGCTTGCGGGTCAGTGAGGGGAATCAGTTCGTACGTTCTGGTAATATATAACGTCGTGAACCAAGACTACATCTGCATGGCCGTGTCCCAATTCTCTGGCTGCAGCTGCAAATTTCGCATGTACCTTTGGCAGCCACTAGCCAGTGACTGCAGCCATTTCCATAGACTTGTCTGTTATTTACAGTCGCAGCCAGACAATTGGGTCACGACCTATGATTGTACAGCGGTTGCTAATGGGGATGCCTTGGACATTGTCTGTCTCCCTCTAGTGATCATGTTTAGTCAGGTATTACCACTCAAGTGAGTGTCTGTCTCCCTCTAGTGATCATGATGAGTCAGGTTACATTACCACTCAGGGTGCACCACACTAAATTGCTAAAAAATCAATGCATCGAGCTGATTATCATATTCTGTGTACCCTCAAATTGACAATAGCCACAGCGTGCCCACTTGGCTCCAATGGCTCCAATGGCCGTCTGCCACGGCCAACCTGATGCCGCAGCCCGCTACTAGTCTATCTTTTACAGACTGACTAGCAGCCTTTTTCTTCCTATTTTCTACTATCAAAATAATATTTTCTGTGTCATTTTCTATTCGCATACATTAATTATTGTTTTAACGTGTTCACCAATCTGTCTAGCATCACAGTGGCATAGATGGAGTCGACTTGTCTCGGAGCCGAGTTGTCGTTGGAGTGGAGCTGTCTTGGAGTGGAGTTGTCTTGGAGTGGAGCTGTCTTGGAGTGGAGCTGTCTTGGAGTGGAGCTGTCTTGGAGTCGAGTTGTCTTGGAGTGGAGCTGTCTTGGAGTGGAGCTGTCTTGGAGTCAAGCTGTTTTGGAGTGGAGCTGTCTTGGAGTGGAGTTAAGTCTTGGAGTGGAGCTGTCTTGGAGTTGAGTTGTCTGTGAAGTGGAGCTGTCTTGGAGTGGAGCTGTCTTGGAGTGGAGCTGTCTTGGAGTGGAGTTAAGTCTTGGAGTGGAGCTGTCTTGGAGTGGACTTGTCTTGAAGTGGAGCTGTCTTTGAAGTGGAGCTGTCTTGGAGTGGAGCTGTCTTGGAGTGGACTTGTCTTTGAAGTGGAGCTGTCTTGAAGTCGAGTTGTCTTTGAAGTGGAGCTGTCTTGGAGTGGAGTTAAGTCTTGGAGTTGAGCTGTCTTGGAGTGGAGCTGTCTTGGAGTGGACTTGTCTTTGAAGTGGAGCTGTCTTGGAGTGGAGCTGTCTTGGAGTGGAGCTGTCTTGAAGTCGAGTTGTCTTTGAAGTGGAGCTGTCTTGGAGTTGAGCTGTCTTGGAGTGGAGCTGTCTTGGAGTCAAGTTGTCTTTGAAGTGGAGCTGTCTTGGAGTGGAGCTGTCTTGGAGTGGAGCTGTCTTGGAGTGGAGCTGTCTTGGAGTGGAGCTGTCTTGGCGTCGAGTTGTCTTTGAAGTCGAGCTGTCTTGGAGTGGAGCTGTCTTGGAGATCTCCGGGGTCCAGGAGATAATACATGGTAGGTAAATGCAAGTCCATATGTACATGAGCGTGTTAGCAATATTCTGTTTTGTTATTGGGGATCTGGTCACTTTATCTTTCCAAATTTGTCACCAAGTCAAAATTTTACTGTTCTTTCAATGAAAACACTTTTCTGTGATTTTCAAGATTTTTTGTTCTGGTAGGTAACATGATTTTTCATCTCGAGAGCCGATGGGAAAGGCTCAGTGCCGGATGTCACCGACCGGTGCGGCTAGAACACTGGTCATAGTAATCAAAGAGTTCCCCCTCCAACAACCGTTGAGCAACTTCACTGCTTGTTGGGTATGGCCTCCTACTTGGCTTGGTACATACCTAATCTGACCTCCATGGCCCATCCGCTCTTCATCCTCCTGAAACACAATGTGTCTTTGTAGTGGTCGTCCTCATAAGACGAGGCATTCACAAAGGTGAAGCAGGCC
This sequence comes from Astropecten irregularis, assembly GCA_963971285.1. Taxonomy (NCBI): domain Eukaryota; kingdom Metazoa; phylum Echinodermata; class Asteroidea; order Paxillosida; family Astropectinidae; genus Astropecten; species Astropecten irregularis. The sequence goes on along the minus strand of OZ020247.1, from coordinate 818,910 downwards.
ATCACCTCTATGCCAACTCTCCACTACTTCAACACTTCCCGCCCGTCCTCCCCACTTCTGGCCTCGACCCACCTGGCTTCGAAAAGAAAGACAATCATGGCGGCTATGTCGGTATGCATTGTGGGAGGTCAGGGTGCACCACGGTTGATCAAGTCTTTTCAGCGAAGCAGCAAATAGGCGCAGGGGAATTTGCAAATAGTAGTAACTGTCTGGGGTAGGTATGAACTAGTAGACTCAACCCACAACAGATAGGGAGAATATACCCTTTCCTTCATTATGCCTTCCACACTTCCCTCTGAGTAATGTTCTCTCATACTTGTCATTACTTCAGCAGATGCAAAGAAGCAGGAATTATTGCCGTGCAGGTCAAGTACAGCCTGGGATACAAGACAAGGATAACCATTCTCTTTTAGATGTGAACATGCTCAAGACCCCAAGGTGGATTGGCAGCAAGACACATTCACACTAAGGTAATTAAACTAACCCTCTCTTTCAGTCAAGTGTGAATCAAGACCTGCAATTCATGATTGTGTCCGTGGATTATCAGAGTAAGTCCTGCCTGTGGGCTCCTTGTCTATGACTTGCATTTGGAAATGGTAGTTATACATCCAGAAAAGGCTTGAAAGACAGGTCACAAAAACTATTGTCCAACTATTTTTGGATATGTTTTCAATTCTAAACCAAAGTGGGAAAATAACCAATAATATTCATACTTACTTTACTTTTTGAAACAGGAAAAACTTTTAAATACAGGAAATCTTTACTATGTACTTCAAAATCTTATTGTTGAGATTAATAAGGGAAACAATTTTTTCTCTACACAAAAGGGATGAAATCTCTAATTAAAATGCGAAATTTCCAAGAGTGAGTCATATTTCTTTGTGTAGTGCTGTGGGGTTATGGTGGTTGGGTTCTCTCCAGACCTAGTGCCCTATAGTCTTTGGATGTTACTAACATTATTATCTTCAATTCATTCTCCCAATAGCTGAAACAATATGTCTACTTCACTCATCTTACCTGTAGAGCCACTACTTATGCATATTTCCCTTGACCATCAGGTATTCACGCTAAGAATTGATACAACAGCGCCCCCTATTGACCTACCCACAGTGCCCCGTGGCATGTATGCCACGTAAGCGTCCTCTTTTCTCTTAGCGTCAGGGCTGGTAGGACGTGTTGACATTCTATCCGTGATTTCACGCAAAAACAGCTTTCAGTATTAAAGGTATTTTGTTACAATGTTTGTAGAGTTTTAATATTTCTTCTTGTGTATTTTTGTATTGTTGTGTTGTGGTACGAAGCGATCAGACAGAGCAGGGGCCGATTTCACTAACGCTTTGCGATCATCGCTAAGCCCAAATCCATCGCTAAACGGGAAATTGATCGCTACTTTGTGTAGGAATTTTCCGTTTAGCGATGGATTTGGGCCTAGCGATGATCGCAAAACGTTAGTGAAATCGGCCCCTGGTCTTGCGGGCGGCAGTACCCTGCCCTACATCCCCAGCCCCAGCAGGCCGGGGGTGCGGGTAGTTCCGTCGATCCGGTCCCTGTCCGCGGTCAGCCCAGACGGAACAAGGAAAGTACACGTAAGGGTGGCTCTGGCAAGGTTCCCATAAAACTAGCCTCCTGCCAAACCCAAGTGCAGAAAGAGCTGGTCCCGCAAATCCTGGGGTCAACAGCCGCCTCCCAGGGCGGACCGTGCTCACGTGTACAGACTCTGCCGGGTACACCCCATTACCCGGGCCGTCGACTTCGCTCGTTTCGGGTTCTCCAGACTTTATCCGTTGCTCCAGGGTCCTGATGACCCAGACCGCAGCAGATCCTTCCTCGGTCACCCCGCGGGGCTGTCCGTCGAAAAAATGGAAAAAAAAGAAGAAAAAAGTCTGACTGAAGATCGCGTGTATCTTCGGCAGGTTTGGTCAACTACGTGTATTTATATAGCCGGTTCTGCCGCGGCAAATGCTGCAAGAGCGACGACTTGTTTTCAATCCACCTCCTGTCAGGCAGGCAACGTTGATCGGCAGGGTCACCCTGATCCCGCATTCCACGCTCAGTCACACACGATCATTGGTCATGGTTGGGTTGCTCAGGGATAAAGGGATTTACCGCACACAATGCACCGGTGTCCCCTCAAGCTTTTAGCCTTCACCCGTCATTGTCTGTTGTCTCTGAATAGGCCATTCAGCCATAAGCCCACACTACAGGTACGTGTACTGGGCAGTCTGTTCCTTCTGCCGCCCAGGATTATCCCTGTTCGCCACAATCGTCTCATCCCTCAGAGTATTTATCTCAGGACGAGGGTGTGGCCCATCTGCAGTGGTTTTTCCATAACAGAGTCTGAGTTTCGTTTTGTGCAGGGCAGTTCCTTAATGATGTCAACCAAATGGTCAAAATTTAAAAATGGTTAAGAACGTGTTCGCGAGAGGACCATGCAGAAAGTGATAAGGTGGGGGTCAACGGATTTTGCTGAAATTTGGTGGGTAGGGGGGGGGGTTATAGGTAGCCTTGAGGTTGTATACATTTTTAGGCCAATCCAACCTTCCTATCAGATAAAATGGCCACAAAAATACTTTTTGGGTAAAAAATGCATGATTTTTATGATTTGGGGGGCACGAATGTTCAAACGCTTGCTGTGTCACAATGGAAAGTAGTAGAGTATTGACATTTTCGAATGCCAAAATAATGAAAAATATAAGAAGGGAATGCATAACGTTTTCTTAGGGGTACCCTAAAATTTGCGTCATAGATACAGCTATCTTTGAGTAGCTGTAGCGTCATTAGTGCAGGTCTTTTGTTCCTGTAGGCTCTAGGCCTATCAGTGCAAGGTTTTTGGCAATTTCAGTTGGAAAAAAACAAAGCACACACCCGCTACAAAGCAACATAACATAACGTTAGTTAGGCGCGTATCCAGCATTATCATGATCATTATAAAGCCATACGAGTGTAGACCTAATGTTGTGTACAAAACGAAAAACCGTTTTGTTGCATATGTCACAGCGTGCAATAGAAGGTTTGTTTGTAGACTTGTTGTCAACATTGGTTCTCGAAAAGACGACGTAAGGAAAGACCACGAGAAGGTTGCATCAGCCTTCTTCCCCAAAGCAATTAAAGAAATAATTATATTTTTTTAAAGGGAAAAGTAAAATTGTGGGCTTATGATTTTTACTGATTCTATGCTGCATCCACGGGAAGCTTTCTTCCCACATATCCTATAATACATGCTACATTCACGACTGCTAACTGCACAATCAGTGTGTGCAGAGGTCACGAAACCATGACATCATTGGTTATAACATCGCTGATTTATCCTGGCTACTTCCGGTAGTTGTTTGAGAAAAAACAACAACAGGTATACGCAGTGAAAACAACAGTGAAAACATTAGCTATAAATTGTGCGAAAACGACAGCGAAATGTTACAAATACGATAGGGAAAATGACATACTCTGATTTAGCCGTAATGCCAAAAATGGCCGTGTGCCCCTTTCTTCTCGGCCGTGGTGTCCCACTTAATTTGATTTCTCACTGCAAAACATGAACTGACTGAACTGTACTGACTCTGTCTGCCGATCCACGTGGTGCCGAGCGCTATGACTGCACTTGACTGTGGACATTTCAAGATGCCGTGCTGACTTCACTGTGTAGTTGGCACGTGGTGTGCGTGATGGGTTGTGTGATCGTCGTCGCTTTCAGAAGACTTTTGCACGATATTTAGATCAAGTATATGAAAATTGTAGCTACTTGGCCAAAAGGACAAAATAACCGACTGAAATTCAAGTAAGTTTTACTTGATCAGGAAAATGCAATTTACGATAATTTGGAAGGACGGTCAGAATATTTTTACGGAGATCTCGCAAATAACAATGCTGTATATCGTGTACACCTCAACGGTATTTTTGGCCTCAGTGCCTTTCCGTCGTAAAAAAAAATTGCCTCGTTGCCCATGCTTTTGGCCCCAGTGCCCCTAAAATGTACACATAACATACTTGAGGCCAAAGTGCCCTAAAATCATTGAAATTTTATGTCAGCAAGGACCGAAGAAATGACAGCTACACGAACATCAGCATTATACACGCACGTACATGTATACCATAGCGCAGCGTGCGTGAGGTCGACAATACACATCGAGCGGAAGTCATGTTTTCTCTCACAGGTCAGTTGCGTTCATACGGAAAATCAAAGTTAGCAGCGCTGCTAAAGTATCACATTTCACTGTTAACTCGGAGGAAGCGAAGTTAACTTCACAAATTTCTGCTGTTAACTTTCGGACTTAGCAGCGAAGTTAGCAGCGAAGTTGACAGCGAAGTTAGCTAAAATTGAATTCCAACGGTCACAAATTTTCGCTGCTAACTTAGCAGCGAAGTTAGCAGCTCGTGTGAACGCACCCAAAGAGTGTCCCTCATTAATCTGCACTATTCTGCATAAAAAGAGCTGATGACAGAAATATGAATGCTTATTATGGGAATGGCACAAGTTGACCTCATGTTTAATATTACTGCATCATGATTCTGTACTGCATCCATGAGAGGCTGTTTTTCCACCAAGTCTATAATATTATATTTAACATTAGCCTAGTCCTTGGATGGCAAAATTAATGTAAGACATCATGAAGGCCTGAAAAACAACTGGCTACTGCTGGGCAGTCAACTAGTCTTCCCTCTGGAACTGGCTTTTCAGCTGTTTTCATACAGTCTCTGCATGGGTTTTCATACTTTTCCGTATTGGCACCAACGAGTGGAAAACAAACTAGAGATTCTATGTCTGTCAGCAACAGAGCATAGAGCTTTTCCGCTCCATGTTTTTCAATGAATTTATGAATCCATGCAACATTAGATCTAAATATGTATGTGTCACAAAGGATCAGACCTTGCCTAACATTGAAAGAATCATGATCCTAGCTCTTACCACTTTTAAATGAGGAGCTACTTCCTGTTTGACTGGAAGTAGAGGTCACAGAGGTCAAACAATGTGTCACAAAGATAGACCTTGCCTAACATTGATATTTGGTGAAAGAATCATGATCCTAGCTCTTACCACTTTTAAATGAGGAGCTACTTCCTGTTTGACCGGAAGTAGAGGTCACAGAGGTCAAACAATATGTCACAAAGAAAGACCTTGCATATTTGGTGAAAGAATCATGATCCTAGCTCTTACCACTTTTAAATGAGGAGCTACTTCCTGTTTGACCGGAAGTAGAGGTCATAGAGGTCAAGCCATGTGTCACAAAGAAATACCTAGCCTAACTTTGATATTTGGTGAAAGAATGAACTTAATATCTCAAACGGTTGATTTTTTGTTGATTTTTAAAGATTTTTATTATTAAATTCAAATAGCTTGTCACATGACACCTGATGACGTCATAATGATGTAGTTCGCGCGGGTACATCTATGCTGTATGTACTATGCCTATACAAACTTTGAACTATGTGCAACAAAGTTAAATGGCAAAAGTGGCCCGTAGAATAAAACGTGTGCAAAGTCTATGGGCCGTGGGAAAAAAAAGAAGAAGAAGAAAGGAAACTAGAGATTCTATAGGGCTTTTCCGCTCCATGTTTTTAAAATTAATTTATGAATCCTTGCAACATTTAGATCTAAGTATGTATGTGTCACAAAGAAAGACCTTGCCTAACATTGATATTTGGTGAAAGAATCATGTTCCTAGCTCTTACCACTTTTAAATGAGGAGCTACTTCCTGTTTGACGGGAAGTACAGGTCACAGAGGTCAAGCAATGTGTCACAAAGAAAGACCCTCCCTAACATTGATATTTGGTGAAAGAATCATGATCCTAGCTCTTACCACTTTTAAATGAGGAGCTACTTCCTGTTTGACCGGAAGTAGAGGTCACAAAGGCCAAGCAATGTGTCACAAAGAACGACCTTCCCTAACAATCACTTTTGGTGAAAAAATCATGATCCTAGCTCTTAACACTTTTTAATGAGGAGCTACTTCCTGTTTGACCGGAAGTAGAGGTCACAGAGGTCAAGCAATGTGTCACAAAGAAAGACCTTGCCTAACATTCCCTTTTGGTGAAAGAATCATGATCCTAGCTCTTACCACTTTTAAATGAGGAGCTACTTCCTGTTTGACCGGAAGTAGAGGTCACAGAGGTCAAGCAATGTGTCACAAAGAAAGATCTTACCTAACATTGACATTTGGCGAAAGAATCAACTTAATATCTCAAACGGTTGATTTATTGTTGATTTTTAAAGATTTTAATTATTAAATTCAAATCGCTGGTCACATGACACCTGATGACGTCATCATGACGTATTTCGTTCGCATACATCTATGAGGTATGGACTATGCCTATACAAACTTTGAACCAAGTACAATAAAGTTAAACGGCAAAAGTGGCCCGTAGAACGAAACGTGTGCAAAGTCTATGGGCCGTGGGAAAAAAAAGAAGAAGAAGAAAAAAAAAAATCTTAACAAAAATAAAGACTTTTCCGCAACTATGCGGAAAAGCCAAAAAATCCTAACAAACAGTATAGCTTTTCCGCAACTATGCGGAAAAGCTAAAAATCCCCTGCTGTGGAAGATTTTATGCCATTCACTTCATGAAGCAGAACACTGGACAGCAGGTCTAGTAACTGAAGCATTTTACTAGACCTAAAATGTTTTCAATAGACCAGTGGCATTCATGTTATGCAATATTGTGTCAAAAATCATCAATTTAGGCACCATTTTAATTGTGCATGGAAAACAAAATCACTAGACAGCCGGACTAGGGCAGTACACACTTTACTAGTCCGACACTGAAATCACTAGACTCTGTCCTCGGCTTAGTGGATAATTCGATCCCTGTGAAGTGGATGATAACAATTCCTTTCTGATGTGCAACTCAAACCTTACTCATTAGCAGGCGCGGTTCTACGGGAAATTACAGGGGGATATAGCCCCCCTCCCCCCCAAAAAAATGGTCTAGGTCCCCCCAAATAAAATGCAATTGAAAACTAGACCTGTGTTTGTAGTTAACAAACACTGAGCTGTTTCGCGTATGTTTTAGAAAATGTACAAAACAAACATCTTTCCTTTTTTAAGAAAACCCTTTGTTCAACAACTCAATTCAGACAATTTTTCCCTCCACCTAGCCAAAGGAACTTAAGACACAAACCAGTCATCCCTGAAATTCATTGTAAATCTAAACGCACGCAGGACAGTGCCCTTCCGTATTTGATTAGGTTAATTTAATACAAAATCCATTTAATTCCTAACGACGTGTGGTTGAGCTGTTCCAATTATCTCATTTTAGTGTTACTCGTTGTGCTGTTTTCAACGTCTATTTATATATATTATTAGTCTTTTTACCTTTTGGTTTTTTAATGTATATGTGTAATATTTGTTTGTTTTTTATGATCAAGCTTTTATTTTGTTTAATGTTACTTGTTGTGCTGTTTTCAAAGTCTATAAATTGATATTATTTGCTTTTCTGCCTTTTGGTGTTTTTTTTTATGTAAATCATGTATACCGATAATATTGTGTATTTTTATGACCAAGAATAAACCAATATGAATGAATGAATGAATGAATGTACACAATTGGCCCAGGACAGAGAAATAGTTTAGCAGCGGTGTCTTAATTGTCCTAAACAACTACCAGGAGCGTCGTCACACGTCCATCAATACATGTATACATATACATACACACGCCCATGAGAAACACAGAAATGGTAGAGTCTACTTTAGTCTAGTGCTGTGTTATTCAGATATAGAGTATCCCACACGAATTGAACGTTTCCGTTTACCAATTTTCAAAAAAGATTAACCGAAACCAACACCCAAAAATATGGACTCACCGTAGCTCACGTTTGGTTCATGCAAAAAAAAAAATAACAGGCGTTTATTTTGTCCATTCCGCCAAGTAGAAACACACTGTTCATATATTTGATCTAAAAAAACATCGTAAAAAGCCTTATCCCCGTAAAATATTCTGACCGTCCTTCTAGTAGCCTACCTCCATGTTGAAGATGTTCCAAAGTAACGTTCCAAAGTAACGTTAGGCTTACGGTCATGACGCGTCAGTTGCATTTTCCTGACCAAATAAATCTTACTTGAATTTCAGTTGGCTACTTTGTCCATATGTCCAGGTAGAAACACCCTTAGGTAGAAACAAGACTTAAAAATAAATACTGTAATAAATTTTGACAGCTAGCAAACAATTGAGAAGAGCTGACAAAAGTGTTATTTTTGATTATTGTAGAGTACTATATCAAGTACATTTTGTCCAAATTTGGTGACCGTCAGCCCTGCACTAATTATGCTACGGCTTACTAAGTAAATTACTTACAGTGAAGATGATGTATGTTTTTCGAATGCCTATATGTTTGCAGTAAATGTTTGTACAGGATTTATTTTTATTTCATCCTGTAGCGGAGATCACGTTCTTTCATTTGATGTATAACTTGACAATAAAAGGTGATTTCTAAGGGCACAAACTCGGTTGTAATTATACCCCAAAACATCTTTTAAAAACCCTCCCAAAGTTGTAAAAAGTACGCTTTTTGCAGACAATTACAAATGCCCCATACTTAATAGTCACTGTGGGATTATAGATGGAGCTACTCTATCATGTGATATGGTACCAGGTGGGGATCCAATGGCCAAGATTTGAACTTAATTCACTGACCCCCCACCTTGTCCATTTTTCAAGATTTTGCATGGTCTTCTAGTATCTTAAAATAATATGCGTTTTTATCAAACAGTACAAATGTTTTCTCATTTTTGAGGTTGTAATGACTCAAAATGAGTCAAAAAACACATTTCTTGTGCAAAAAGTACATATAAGAAGATTTTGTTGCGGATGTACACTCCCAAATCTGCCAAGTTCAATGACCTTGCTCAGACAGTCAGTCCGCAGTGCACGTGAAAGCTACTCATTTTATTTGCTACGTATGCATAGTTTGTGCCGCAGTACGCGCAAGAAATGAATATTCATGAGTTTGACTTTGACGCAAATTTCACTGATTATTCTTATTTCAGCGGGGTTTCATGTTAAAATAATGACTATTTGTAGTGAACAGATACCTATTTGATACTGTGAAGGTCTCATTTAGAGATATTCGAGTTCTTTGTTGATAATAAAATGGCAATGAATGTACGTCTCCAAACAACGAAATTATGCGTTACAAAACCCGTCAAAATACTACTTTTTTTTCATGGTACCACAGCAGGATTTCGCATAAAACTGAGAGAGCATCTATCATTCTTCCGAATTCTGCCCTTTTTCCTTCACTTCATAATTTACCTGGGTCAGGGCACAAGTTTTTCTCAGCCAATCTCCGTAAACATCGTATAACGACTCTGCCGCCATGTTCAGAAGATGTTTTCTGCTTGTTGTTTGGCCAATGCTTATACTTCTAGAATCCCCGGATGTATATGTAAACAAACCGAGAGAGTCGGGCAAAACGTGCAACGAAACTGCCTTTATAAGGTTTCATCATCTGTTTGTTATTAAAAACCAACCAAGAATTATGTCCCATTCTATTTTGTATTTTTAAGTACGGGTATATCTCTCATTTATTATGTTTAAAACAGAATTGTGATCAAATTGTGGTGTTAAGCTTCAGGTTTATTTTCTATGAGATGAAGTACAAACATGTCATTCTATTCAAGGTTGTTATGTGCCACAATAAGATTCCTTTTCCATGGTTTGACAGTACAAAAGGGTGACCCACATTAAAGTGAAAATTCACAACCAAATTAATTAAAAAAGAAACAATTGTTATCGTTTCAAACAACTTTTATTCGTCCACATTCATTAACTTTAAAAACAGCAAAAATCACCTGAGAAAATCACATACTGTAGAATTAATATTTAATAATTATTACTTGCACATCTTTGAACAATTCCCCCCCAAACAAACAAAGGGGAAAAAAAGAAGAAAAGTTCATGTTCTGGTTTTCCCATGAAGTTTAAAACAGAAGCTAAATTAAGTTTAACCACATTCATGTTTTAACCAACAAGTAACTAATTCCTGGTGCATTTCTCAAACCATTTTTTCACACCTGTGATTTGAATGTTTGCCATTATTGATCTTTTATGCCCTATAATTTGAGAACAATCTTGAAAACAATTTTCTGTTTTGTAAACGAAGAATTGGAGGCAGCAGTAAGGCATTGCCCAAATTCATGTTATACAAACCATTACCCATTCCTCGATATTTTGTTCAGGCCTACCTTCATGATTGAGACTGAGTTTAGGACTTGATTTCATCGAAATGGCACATTTTGATTTTCAACCCCCTTGTTTCATGTAAGCTAAATTCACCTCTTTATGTACGTACACCCTGCCTGCCTGTAGTATCCCCGCCATCTGGGTCGTCACATGTACGATATTTTTGAACGTGTAGATCGGAAATAAGCCGTCCAACTCTCAGAAATTCACGTGCAAATCTCGCTGCCAACTTTTGCGATACGCGCTGCAAATAAATTTAGCACGTCCACCTCATTATCGCTGCCACTGCGAACTGACTGCAGAGTCTTGTTTTTATTTCAAACAAATAAAGTTTACATTTTTTGAAAGGTGGTAACTGAGTGTCTCTGTGTGATACAGTATGTCTTTATTTTCCACCCCCTATTCAGTATTCAGAAATGATGTCATTTTATTGTTGCGGACGTACAAATTGAATATTTTCACAGTGCACATTCTCAACGCAAAATGTACCGGTACATCCGCAACAATAAACATTTAGCAATTCTTACCTGAAGGTAAATGTTGAGGTTAATTTCTCTGCTGGTTTTCTTTAGTTTGGTTCCTCTTCCAAACAAAACTCTATTAGTTTCGATCAAAGGTCTGAACTTCAGAGCAATTGTGATGAAAACGCAAGCACCTGAAAAAGTACACTTTCTGTGAATACGTCCGCAATGGGGATGTTTTTGTGATTGGATGGGATTGGAATAAAATGTTCAGGTTCTATACTTCTATCGGAGATATTTAAAATGCAAACTGCTCAAAATCCAAAAACCTCAATAAATTTGAAAGTTCTGGGTTCTTAAATTCTCTGAAATGCTCGTTGGCAACTACAGAACTGCCCTGCAGAAAAAAATGACTTGTTACAGTCCCCACCGTGGAGGAGCCTTCCCTGTGGGATCGCGGGTCAATTACGCACTGGATCGACAGACCCAGTGATGACCGGCGTTTTTTCCTGGCAATCGCGTTGGACCAGGCGTGTCGATTTAATTTCCCGGTCCATGTCCACTGTTTAATGGCATGCTTAACCGTTTGGAGCGCGATTATTATTGTTTCTCAACGGCGATGGATTTTTAGCTTTCCTTCTCGATGACAACAAAGGACAAGTAGGCAGCTGAATGAGAGGCTCTCGGTGTCCAGGTGGTCCCTCATGGACAGGGTCCGCAGTACGCTGGGGATACGCTGGATATGGTAGTCCCCTCCAGCCATTGTTTGGGCGTCACCTCCTTGTTCCTCACAGAATATTGGGTTCCTGAGTGTGAAGAGGAGTCAGAGGTTCCTTGAAGACGCTGATTACCGCTTTTTCACTGCATTTCCACTGCCCGTGTGTCCACCCTTGCACCTCTGCCCATCTGGGCAATGTGCTAGATTATCCATCTCAGGGTGACCGCAATAGTCTCAAAGCCCTTCCCCTGCTGGGACTGTTCCCTTTGTAGGGAAGCTTGAAGCTAGTTTCATGCTGTCTAAAGCCAAGAATTTGAGGACTACCGAGGGGGTAAACTTCAAGAGTCCTCCTGCCCCGGCACCCGATTCAGCACGGGGCAGAGACAGGCCATCATTCGTGGATCCCCGACGTAGCCCACTCAGTTCTACTCGTGGTATTTTTGGAGGCCCAACAATCATCTCATCTTGTGCCTACCCCTGGCAGCCCCAGCCTCCCACAGGACAACGTCAGCTGAGGCCAGGCTGTGTTTCTCTCCCCGTCTGGTTCCCCAGGCCAGGATGTTAATTACTCTCCTGTGGGATCTGTAGGACGCTGCCTCCAGGGGTTTGCAGGGTTGGCCTGACCATTGGGTGCTGGACCCCCCAAGGCTACACGTTCGGGCTTACAACTACCCCCATTGAAATGCTCGTTCAGCCCACACCAGTGCCGACCGATATAGCAGGGCGCCGCTCTCTCAAGGCTGTAATAGTCTCCCTCCTCAAGAAAGGGGCAATACACATGTTAGCTCCGAGAGGGGCCACAATCAGGAAGGAGGTTGGGGCATGGCACCTGATTCTAAACTGGAATCCCCCAGCAGATTCATTCTGCCTTAATAGGCGTGCGTGCAAAAAGAAATGGTTGCTTAACCGTGGACCGATTGCCAAACGGTTGTATTGCAAACCAATTAAAAGGCTCACTCCAAACAGTTAACGCCTGAATGTACTCAGAATTGCCCTCCTCCAGCCCTCTGCTAGCAGACAAAAGAGTGGCAAGTAAGCAGTGTTGTCATTGTTTGTGGATTTGTGGCAGGAAATTTGGCTTTTGCAGTTGCTTTCCTTATTAAAGCAACTGCAAGTTGCTTTCTTTAAAAAAGTAAACTCTTCTCTTTTTAAAGTTGTTTTACTGAAGATATTATTTGCCAAAACTTTATTTTTAATAATTAACTTTCCCTTTTCTGTTTTTTTATTTTATGTTGAATTCAGACTCTCCTGAAAGCAAAAGAAAAGCAAAACATTGTTACATTTAAGAACAGATGCGGGAATACACATTATTATGTACATGTGTATATAGAAACATCAAATCAACATAGCAATCCATAAAGCAGAGGAAAACCTGACCAAAGCAGACAGAAAAGGGAGGCCAATAGGACCAATAATCCCCACGCTGGCAAAGGTTATACTGCGGGGGATTACCGTGAAAGTTCCATGTATACGGCGCGGCGCACCCCAACTTTTGTCATCAGCCGGCAGAAAAAAAAAGTTCAGCTGTGAACGACCAGAAAAATATAGAAACTGCATCGCAGTTTTTCTCAGCTCATTTGTGATTTGTATTTCAATCGAGAATTTCAAATCCGAGAAAAATAAAAACAATGATTTACTCAATCCAACTCACAATTTTCAGGGATGTTTTGCCCGAGTTTGCAACAACCCGAAGTGCGTCAGTGTCACACAACACTGCGCCACGCCACACCGCAGAAAGCAGTACAGAGGCCTACATGATGTACTATCGTTAAGCGTGCGGCGCGGCCTACATCCTGTCGTGCACACGTTCAGTATTTGATCTCCACTATAGTAGACTTCCTCAGCAGTCTACATATTCAACGGACAATTGTACATTCCCGTTCCGTATGCCTCAATTCCAGTCATGTATTTTTTGTGTGAGTGGACAATTTGTTGCAAGCGCTGCGTGTCGAACTATCATGATCATAACGTTCGACTCGATCCAAAGCTATCAGCATTTACCTCGCACGAAATACTTACACGTGGTACGCATCGAGCCAACGAATGCTGGCAACTCGTACCAACCGTACGCCGAGTCGCCGACCCGATCGTACGTCGTCCAACTCGTACACTGACCAACTTGTACATACGCCGGCCAACCCATACCGTACCCGTATCCTCCAGTGACCGGTTTCCGAGGGTATAAGGCTTCTTCCTTGATTTAGAAAAAAAAAACCAAATGCAAGATGTCAACTAAAGTCCTAATTACCTTCCATAGGTACCAGGGAGTATGCTAACAACGTTAAATTCTTCCCGATGTTAACTACTTTTGCGCAACGGTCCGATTTCTGATGTCAACTCACAACGCGTCTTCGCGAATGACTGTGCCCTGTTTCCTAGGATTGCGTTGGTAGTACGGTGCTCCCATAAAGCCATAAATTATGTGAAAAATAAATATTTGTTATCACTTTGTGTCTTGAATAACTTCACCTTATCCTGAATGTAAAGTTTGGTCTTATCAAATTATCAGTTCTTTTATAGTTAAAAATGATCATTGTTTTTAAATAAAAAAAAAAAATGAAAATAAAAACACACTTGTGGTCGTTTCAATGCTTTAAACACTCATTTTATTCATTCCACATTCATTCATTCTTTTTTTTATATATTCTGACATCTCTTTTTATTATTCATTATTTCTGTGATAAATTGTTGAATGCTTTATATTAAAAGAATTCTTTTGTGATTTTTGCATCGGCATAAATTATTAAAATACTAAAAATATTAAACTTAGTATTTGTTTGACTGTTTGTAGAAGTTGTGTTTGGATGCAGCAAAGGACAGCTTGGACCAGGCTAAGATTGAGACTGGGATGTTGAGGGAGGCTTTTTGGATTTTGCTTTGGGTGTTTTCTTTTTTATGTAAAGGTTTTCTTGCCAGCCTCATATTGTGGGATTTGTTCTGGGTGACCTCTTCTGCGATTGCCTTTCTCAACATTACTAACTTCTGTTGCCTGAGGGGAGTCACTCTCTGTGTACCTCCTGCCTGTTAGTGGAAATGCACCTGTTAATTAACTAATTACATGTTTGTCTCATTAAAATAAAATGCACAAAACTAGACCCAAAACCTCTTCTAAAAATTTGTAAGTATCATTAGAAAAATTCTGCATGCAAATTTTATTATTTTAAAGTAAGAAACTAAACCCTTGCAATATTGTTTCATAACCCTCAATATTAGAGGAAATAAAGATTTTGCAAGTAGTGGGAAAAATTATATAAGGAATGTGTCCTTTACAGACTTCCGTAGTAGTTTACCCAGCATGCATGGTTGCTAATAAAGTGTATAATGAAAGTGTATTGTTTATTTTTGACTCTCGCAAGTTTGGACACTTTTGTATCTAGTTAAATAAGGTCTAAAGTACCTCCAAATTAGATATTTACGAATAAAACTTACTAGTAAAGCCTTAACTTTCCATATTTTGGGGTCAGCATAGAGAGGAGACATCTATCATCACTTATCAAATACAAACTTATTTGACGTCATCCGAAGTTGTTTACATCGCGCCGCGTAACGCAGAAGGTAAGCCCGCAGAAACAAGACCCCCTTGATAACGGGACCCCCCACGATACACCATTTTTATTATGACTTTTCTCTGAATTTCAGGGATTCTGTTATTAACCAATCCCTCAAATAAAATCTCGCGCAAAAAATCGCAATAAAAAAACGACCAACCTCTCGAAAAAAAAAAAACCCTGATTAATTACTTGCGTACGAGTTGGTAATTAGCGTACCGCGAGTTGGTTGGCATACGGGTTTAGCGGCGTACGAGTTGGCTCAATGCACCTCAAATTGTTCATTTGTCCACAATAGCGCGGAGCGAATTTTGTGATTGGCTAGACGATCTGCGCGTGCTTTACAAATTGTCATCTTACAATAAAACAAATCAAAATGGCGGTTCACGTTGCAGTGGAGCGCAGTGGAGAACTTGACGTTTTTACACATGAGGATAAGTATATTTCCCAATGGAAACGTGACTATTGCTGATTAAAGTAATGACTCCAGACACAGGTTTGACAATTTATTGAACAATCACGACATTCTTAAATGAAATATGTACGTCCATCCATGGTCCAATGATCGGACCGTCACGGCCCGGAGCTTGCATGTACTGTAATGGAAATGCACATGTCCACTCGCCCTTCGTCGTGTGCACAATTACGGCGCTCCAACCGTGTTTTCGCACGCTATTTTCGGTGTCTCTAGTCCTAACCCTAGTAGATTTTTGCACTTCAGTTTTCCTTGGCCAATCGCAAGAGTCGGAAATATTAGATTTTTTAAATGCTATTTTTCATGAATCATTCGCTCAATTTTCAGTCAGACATCGTGCTAATTGGTTACCGGTGCATCACATGCTTTAACTAGGCGCGGCGCAATGATCACAACCCACACTCTGAGACCGCTAGCAGGCTGTACCCATGTATACGGCGCACCCCCAACTTTTGATTATTGCCGAGGTGAAAAAAAGTGCGCCGTATACATGGAACTTCAGGGTAATGTCGGCTCGGTGTTTGAAGCAATGGATTATCACGTTAATTATCATTGTTAACTGATGTCATAGGCCAGGTTCATTCTTTTGTCCTAGATCCACGCAGCCTAAGTGGGGTGGCATTGGTTTGGACCTCCCCAAACGATCCTTACAAGCTTCCCAAACGATATGAATGACCGTTTGGGGCAACCATTCCACGGTTCAGCTACCTGTTCTATTTTGCACACACGCCTTATCGCTCTCATTTGGGTACACGCAGATTTTAATACCCTCAAGCTTATCCGATCGCCAGCATGGGGAGCAAGCCTAGATCTGAAGGAGGTGTATACCTTCCCGCTTTATCAGACTGGATCACTGGAGGTTTCAACTGCCGTTTCCAACAGTTCATGGCACTCTACCTCCAAATTGTAGGTGTATGGCCTTTTGGCTGCACTGCGTCGGCTGGGCATGATGTTTCTCATGTACTTTGACTAGTGGCTCATAGTAAGACAGTCTTGTGTGGCCGCAGTGCCAGCTCTCAACATAACTTGGTGCCTTGTATTTATCATCAGCAGGAAGAAGTACCACCAGTGGCTCTCCCAGTCTCCAACCTCCATGCGAGTGCCGAGAAGGATTTCCCGGCCCAAGCAGGATCGCAGCCAAAACCTTTGCCAGTGCGTTTCGCTCTGTCTCCGGGCGACGATGGCCACAGCACGAGCTTAGCTCAAGCCGCTGGGCCTTATGGCCGGTCTGGTAGGCGTGCTCTGCAGGCTGAGGATGCGTGTCATCCAGCTACACCTTCTCTCCCTTTACTGATCGAGGTCTCAATCCTTGAGCCATCGCGTGCCGGTCATGCCTTGGCCACTCCCGAACCTTCGATGTTTGATGGACGTCCCCAACATCATGTCGGGCCGCACCTGTTGTGACAGTCATGTCATTCTCTGGCTTGGGGGCCTCCGTCCTCCCACGCCAAGTAGTGGGCCAGTGTGGCCCCGAGCATCGCTCGAGTCTTTCCAATGTGCTTGAGATGTTGGCAGTCTCCAATGCTCTCCGGCTGTTCTGTATCTTACGGGTTGATCTGTCCTGACAGACGCGACATCACATCCGTGGTTTCTACAATACGTGGTGCCATGGAGGGGAGACATGGTCTGCCTAGCCATGTCCACTCACATGATCCATCTTCTACCGGTGCACGCGCCTTCAGCGGCTCACCACCTGGGGGAGAACGTCGTTGCCGATGCTCTCTCAGGCGGGTGTATCCAGCCGACAGAGTGGTCTCTGCACACGCAGATTGCCTTGCCTTTCCTCCGGCTATTAGATCGGCCCCATGTCAATCTACTTGCGCTCAGAGGTACCAGCGGCTGCTGGTCTATCATGAGGGTCCCCGACCCCCAGGCATGTCGGATGCAATGCGCTGGTGATGCGGAGGGACGGGCTGCTGGCTTATGCCTTTTGCCCTTTCCCTCATACCTCGCGTGGTGACCAAGCTAGATCAGGATTGTAAAGTCCTCCTCATAGCTCCCATTCTGGTCCTGCCAGCCCAGGATTTCCAGGCTGCCCAGCCCCCTAATCCATAGGCTGGTCTTTCTTCCACATAGAGCGGACATTCTGCTCCTGCCGAGCTCAGGTTTTTTTCCCTCACCTAGCTCACCAGGATCTCCACCTAACGTGCTGGGTGTTGTCAAGCATCCCCTTCACACAGTTAGCCGTCCACAGCGAGCTGCGGTTCTTGCAGCCTGCAGCCGCAGGGCATCGACCAGGAAAATTTACAATAGTGGTTTCCATCACCCTTCCCAAATGGTGCTGAATCTGATCTCTGCATAGACTTGCAGGCAAGTCGTTGTAAGTCGCGGTGGTCGTCTTTTCTTTTACGCAACTCTCGCAAAACCGCTCTACTTTCTCGTGAGACTCGTGGCTACAGCGAGAGTTCGGCTCTTGGCGCGAGACCATTAGAAAATAACGCCTTGCCAAAGAGGCCTTGACACATTATTCATTTATTCACGTATCGGCATGCTTTGCATTACGGTTGCCGTATAGACGGCCGTTTAGGCGAAACCATTTTATTTGAGGGAGTGTACAATTTCAAATAAGGCAACAGTAATTAAGTTACATTAGACTCAATTTTCAAATTATGGTTTTTGTTCAATTACTTCATAAGTTGAATGATTTAATAAATAATTTTTGTAATAAACTAGAACAAAAGTATAATCTATCAGTTTATTATGTGTGCATTATACTTAAAAATAAATTAATTCACACGGTAATTGTCAATGATTTTTCTATAGCAAGTGGGTATGTTAAAATTGTACATGTAGGTCTACACTATTTAACATTTAACATTTATTTCATTTCTATAGCGCTATTTCTATATATAAAAAATCAATATTCAAAAGTGCTTCACAATGATCAGCCCTATATAGAAAGTGCCTACAAATATGAATAAAAAACAAAACATTCATAACATTTTACAATTAACATGAAAAAAAATTACACAATTCATAATCAATAAAATTTTCTATGAATTTTAAAATAAAATAAATTAAAATTAATGTAATAAAATTGGTACTTAATTACATTTATTAAAGAGATTTGTTTTTATTGCACTTTTGAATTAATTTTCGGCTGTGTTCATTTTCGGCACTATAACTGCAGATAGTAGACGGACTTATAATTTATTCCTTTATTTATGCACGGACAGGCCTTGTGCTAACTTTTTTTCCTGGCTAGCCCACTGGGCTAGCCAACTTCAGATTTTACTAGCCCATTAAGACTTTTTACTAGCCCGTACATATTGTATTTTTTAAACAAGTTTTACAGGGGACTCTGTTTCAGACACTACCATAAGAGTGGAAGATATGATCACCACAGGAAGGCCATTTTTTCAGTATGAAAGAAAAAAGTGTACAAGTGTTTCCCCTAGGTTGCTGGTGGTGGTAGATGTACGTGTGCATGCAGTGGGGCATGCAGTTATAGTATTATACCTTACATATTATTATTAACATGACATGTACGTTTTGCTTTTGTTTTCTTTAGTTTTAACACTGATCCTTGTTTAAAAAAAAAATTTAAAAGTATGTTTTTTGTATGATAAATGATTTTAGAAATTGGTAAAAAAAAAATGATTTAAAACAAAAACATATCCAAGTGTAGAATATTAGCCTTAAGTGATCACAAATTGAATTCAATACCGAGTAATGAATACTTACACAAACATCGGAAAAACTGAATGCACATGTTCGATCGGTTCGACGTGTTCAAAAGTTACTGAGAAAATGAAGGTTAACAAAATGCTTACGATAACCCAGTGATAACTTTGTTTGGTTCTGTTGCGTACCTAACCATTGAGGTTTGACTCAACTACAGACACGCAAATAATATATGTAATACGGAAGACAGTAACTTCGTGACAAAATATGACTGAGTTGGTTTATTAACATTCTCTATCTGTAATCACAGAACATGACATATAAGCACATGGACAGAGTATACGGGATTGTATACGGTGAAACCTCTATCAGTTTACACTGGAGAGCCGGTAAATCTCAGCATAGCTAACCCAACGTAACGCATCTCAGATAGCCGCACATACATTCGGGTACACGTGGTACGTACTTGGCATGGTACGGGGATACCAATAACCCAGAACGCAGGAAAGTATACGGGGGTATACTTTACAACATGCAAGTCAATGCTTACGATCGGAGGCACAACACAGCATTGCTTGTAGACCAATAGACACGACGAGGCACTGCTCTATTGGAATAACGTACGGTACGGGTATTGCTAGCTTTGATCGGAACCGGTGCTCATCAGCGAATGAACATCGAATCTTGGGATCAGCTCGACTTATATCGAGAATCCTGGGCCTAAGAATGAATAAAACATAAGGAAGAATATACACCTTAGCCAATGGGAAAGCAGCACGGTGAAGTATCCATAGCCTAAGGCGGTAGGAACGTTTGCAAGAGCATGGTGGGACGTTTGCAAGAGCATGGCGGGATGTGTGCAAACGTATGCATAAGCATGTATAGACAGTGTGCAAAGGATGGCGGGACAGGTGCAAAAGCATGTTACACAACAACTTCTAGCTCCTTATTTGGCACAACTTCGCGCTAGAAGCTCTGATTGACAACTAGGTATACGGGGCGTGTTCAGGAGACAAGTAGCATTCGATGTACACATAATCTGGCTCTGTGTACAAAGCATTGCAGGGGCTTGCGTGCACGCATGCAGCATCAAGGGTGGTCAACGAGAGTGCACTGGGGAACTTAGCGGGTCAGACACAGTGACTGTAGGCGGTCGCCTATCGGAGCCTACACGGCCAACCACTTCGGGAGCGAAGTGGTGAACTCCGAGAGAAATGTGAGCAAAATAGTCTAAGTCCCAGAGAGCACTTTCATCGTGGAGCTAGGGGGAGGGGCTTTACGTGATCGCTCGCTGTGGCTCTGAATAATGCATGACGCAGCATGAGCTTCTGGGGCATATTGCATATATGCAAGATATGGCGCAATCTCAGACGATCGTGTCACGCGGCATTGCAAGGGTCTCGAGGGCCAGAAATAGCTTAGCTTAGCAATTACACTGATCAGTTCTTGGTCAATAAATGGTCAATAGCATATAATAGATAATCAATGGGAAATGATGACGTGTACAGCAAGGACACAATTCTAGAGGGCGCTAGTGCTTCGGTGTTCCGAAATCGGTCCAGGCAAGGTTCGCAACACTATCCCCCCCTAGAATATACGACGTCCTCGTCGTACACGGAGAGCTAAAATACACAATATCAGATTAAAGTTCAATAAGAGTTCAATAAAGTTCAACAGATGAAGTAACGCGGGCATCAGTTCACTGTTGATCATCAGTTCACGGAAACATCAGCAAATTCTAGAGTTCATGAGGTTCAAACTGGATGGGTGAATGGTCGAGTCAATTGTCACATTTTGGGCTACGCACTACGATTACTAAATCTAAGACTATGGTCTAGAAAAATGAAAGAAGAATATTAGGAATATAACGCGTATATTCTGAAGCACCACGTGTGAATGATTGTCCAGTGTGGCGGACGCGGAACGGATAGTTCACGTGGAGAAATCAGTCAGTCTTCCTGGTCGCCGTCTGGTGCGGGAACTTCTCCGATTACCGGAAGTCGGTGGGGCTTCGGTACTGGGTGGAGAGGGGGCTGTCACTGCAGTGCTCGGTGCAGTGTTCGGTGCAGTGCTCGGTGTATGAGCACCAGCTGTTGGGACGGGTGAACTGTGGGTCTGCGCCTCGGGGGTAGTTGGAATGGGCGGTTCCTGGGATGGAGCAGCTTTCTTCAGCAAAGTTTCTTGCATGGTCCTCATCCACGGGGGAACATCATCGCTGCGGTACCGTTTCAGTCGATCGTGATGGAGGACTTTTGATTTTCCTCGCTGACTCGAACGAATCTCAAACAGCAGGTCACTCAGCTTGCGCTGAATGATACAGGGTCCCTTCCATTTGGCTTTGTTCAGTTTAGGGGAAAGACCTGGCACTCTAGCACTGTCCATCGCGTACACAAGATCACCAACGGCATAGTTGTGATATGAAAGTCTGGTGTCGTAGTCCCGTTTTTGACGCTGACTGGCTTGACAGATGTGCTCACGAACTATCTGGTGCACTCGAGTCATTCTCTCCTTTAGGGCGATGACGTAATCACACTCAGTCGGGGGTTGTTCGTCCGGTGGACTACCAAACACAAGGTCAATTGGGGCGTGTGTCTCACGACCCAACATTAGCATATTTGGGGAGTATCCAGTCGTCTCGTGCTGGCAACTCCTATATGCTGAAGTTAGAAGGGGCAAATGGGCATCCCAGTTCTTCTGGTTGTCGTCAACGTAAGCGGAAATCATATTAACCAGAACTTGGTTAAACTTTTCAGCTTGACCGTTGGCGGACGGATGATATGGCGTTGTTCTTGTCTTGTGAATTTGCAGCAGTTCACAAACCGAATGCAATAAGTTCGACTCATAGTTTCTGCCTTGATCAGAATGCAAATCAAGTGGGGCACCGAATCGCGAAATGAAATCGTAGACTATCTTGTGGGCAATTGTCTCTGCTCTCTGGTCAGGGATTGCATAGGCTTCCATCCATTTGGAAAACTGGTCACCAACAAGTAAGATGTATTTGTTGCCTTGGTCACTGACTGGAAATGGACCGAGGACATCGGTAACCATTCTGTCCATTGGTGCTCCAACTCTATAGTCTTTAAGGGGCGCTCGGGGGGTCTTGTGTGGTCGTTTACGGGTGCCGCACTTAGCACATTTCCGGATCCAGTCCCGTACTGTCTCCTTCAGCCGATACCAGTAGAACTTTCGCTTTGTTTTCTGGACGGTTTTCTTGACACCAAGGTGGGCGGAGGTAACAGCATCATGGGTTGCTCGCAATACAGTTTCTCTTAACTCTTTGGGAACGATTAACTGCAAGTAGGACTGGATTCTGTCTGTTGTTACCCACTGTTTATAGAGTACACCGTTGCGAAGGACAAGTTGTTGCCATAGCAACCAAAGCTTTCTGGTCGCTGGGCTCTGACTGGCGGCTAAGTTTCTGTCTGGTCGTTCCAGGGAGTTATCCAACCAGCGCATTACTACACCGATATCTGGATCATCTCTCTGTAGTTTTTCAAGTTCTTCGTAGGAGTAGCCATTCACCCAAGGTGCGTCACGTTGTTGACCAGTATTGGAACCGTCAGCGTCGTTCATGGTGATCACCTGAACGTTCAACAAGTCGCAGTCTCGGCGTGGGGGCTCCGGAGGATAGCGAGATGGTTCCACAGGATGCGGCCCGGTAAAACCGGCTAAGGCGCCCTTGGCAGGGGCGCAGGGCATGCTGCAGTTCATGTCATTACTCTCTGGTTTTGGTTCGTCGAATTTGAAATCATCTGTCTCTGGTAGGCTCACTGTACATCTTGAATCTTCAGCTCTCTGCTGTTCGGTCACTGGCGAGGCGTTGGACACGGCTTGTCCGGGAGTTTCTCTTGAAGGTGCGCTAGCTGTGTCTGCAGAACGGCCGATGTGGTTCTCTAACCACACGCCGCGGGTTATTGTATTGCACGAGCGCCAAATACAATTACCCAAGTTGCAAACACCACCAAGTAAGAGTGTTACCACTGTTGCCATCAGTACGAGGACTGTCGCCGGCGAGGGAGGACAAACCTTCTCTGGTTTGTCGGAAGATGTCTCAGGGCATATCAGTTCACGGGGGAAATCTTCTTTGTCTGAAGATATGACATTTTCGGGATTGTTCAACGCGGGTTCCACCTCATCTGAGGTGGCACGAATTCGTTTGGCTGTTAGCGGGATCACGTTGTCGACTTTGTTGAAATCGGACCATAGTTCACTCTTGGCGACACACTTGTCACACCCACCACAGGGGAGTTCAGTGAGGATGGTCCTACCGTCGTAGCACGGACACTCGTCAGGATCACATGGCACCCTAGAGAGGGCATCTGCGTTGCCATGTTTCTTTCCTGCACGATGTTCAATCTTAAAGTCAAACTGGGCCATGATCTCGAGCCATCGAGCCATTTGGTCAACTGGATCTCGAAGTGTCATTATCCATCTCAGGGCGCTATGGTCGGTGCGAATCAGGAACTGCCTGCCGAGCAAGTAGTGCCTGAAGTATTGTACAAAGGTCACTATAGCGAGGAGTTCTCGTCGCGTGGTACAATATCGGCGTTGTGTTTTCGTCATGGATCGGCTCGCGTATGCTATTGGTCTCTCTTCATGTCGTTGTGTTCGTTCACACCACTGAAGTTGTGAAAGAGTCGCACCAATACCGGTATCAGACGCGTCAGTGTCAATTATGAAGAGACCATCATTGTTAGGATATGACATGACTTCATCTCCTGTCAATGCCGATCTTAGTGTTTCAAACGCGGTTTGACAGTCAGGGGTCCACTTAAATATCTGCCCGGCCTCAAGCAGACGATTTAAGGGACTAGCTATCGTCGAAAATCTCTCTATGAAGCGACGATAATAGGAACACAATCCAAGAAACGAGCGAACCTCAGTGACGGTCTGAGGTACTGGCCAGTTCTGCACGGCTGAAACTTTGCTCGGGTCAGGCTTGACACCATCCTGGGTGATGAGGTGACCAAGAAAGAGAACTTCTTCACGAAAAAGCTCACACTTGCTTGGCTTAAGTTTGAGTCCAGCATTTCCCAGCCGTTGTAAGACTTTGTCAAGTCGCTGTATGTGTTCTTGGAATGTGGAAGACAAAATGATGACGTCATCAAGATATATCAGCAAGGTTTTCCACTGCAAACCTTTAAGCACAAGTTCCATGCAATGCTCGAATGTGCTCGGCGCATTGCAAAGTCCGAAGGGCATGGTGACGTACTCGTACAAGCCGCTGCGGGTTACGAACGCGGTCTTGGGGCGGTCCTTCTCATTCATCTCAATCTGCCAATAGCCTGACTGAAGATCAAGTGTGCTGAAGATCTTGGCTCCACTGAGGCAATCTAAGCAGTCGTCAACCCGCGGTAATGGATACGCATCACGGCGAGTGACATTGTTCAGTTTACGGTAGTCAATGCAAGGGCGGGTTGTTCCATCTTTCTTGCGCACGAATACCATCGGTGATGCCCAGGGAGATGTTGACTCTCGGATCACACCAGCTTTAAGTTGAGCGTCGATGGCTTTCTCCTCCTCGCCATGAAACGCTCTCGGGGGTCGTCTGGGGGGCTGGCGTATGGGCCGTGCGTCACCAGTGTCAATGTGGTGTTGCACAATTGAAGTGCGTCCCATGTCCTCTGCGTTCTTTGCGAAAGTGTTCTGGTGTTTCGTCAGCAGTTCAGCCAATGACTGCTGTTGCTGTGGGGAAAGTTCTGCACAACTCCTTTCATAGAGTTTCTCGAGGTTTTCGGGCAATGTCTCGCGAGTACTGCAGGATTTCGGGACGGCGGTAGGAGTAGAAACTGTTGGCGACGTTTTGCCTGCGTGCACCCTGCACACATTTAATGTTCGGCAGAGACGATCTGCTTCACCATTCTCGCATTCGTCTATGAGCTCAACTGCATCGATCTCGTACAAGTACCCAATGGTGGTACCAGCCCGAAGTTCGATGTTTTCTGGCGAAGTGTTCATCAGTCGGACAGGTATGTCCATGTCTTTGCGGCTGGGGTCGATAAGGGAACTGCCGACCACTATGTTCTGGTCAAAGTCTCTGTCCGCAGCAGGTTCTACTACGGCACAGTTCCAACTGATGTTACAAAGATCTGCCACGCCCTCTGTTATCCACTCACTGCATGCTGGGACGATGGTGTCTTCCTTCAAGCCGACTTTCAACACACGCGGCTCAGATGGTTCACCTTTAATTGTCCACTCGTGCCAAGTGCCGGCAATATGTATGCCACGTCGTGTCTGGAGTATGCAGTCGTAGAAATACAGAAAGTCGTATCCAAGGATACCCTCATCCTTGATGGGGGCTACATACGCTTCCCACTGGAATTGATGAACACCGATGTTGATACAGAAGGTGGACACACCTTCAACCTCGATAAGTTCATTGTTCGCTGTCTCGAGTTTTGTGCGTTCACACGGGGGCTTAAGTTCGGGGCGTCTTTCAGCGGGTATCTGGCTGAAAAATGCGGAGGAGAAGATTGTGACTGCTGCACCGGTGTCAACTAAAAGTTCCGCATTAATGCCACAAGTGTTCACTTGAAGAAATGCAGACATGCCTGTGAAAGGCTGCCTGCCGATACGTATAACGGTTTGTTCGTGAGGGTGGACCGATGCCAGGCCGGACGGCACGGTCCCTCTTAGTTTTCCGTCTGCTGGGGTGGCGGCACGGCGACTGGTTCCTTTTTCGCGGCTGGTTGGGGGCAACTGCTCGCGTAGTGGCCTGTTTCTCTGCAGTTATAACAGGTCACGTCTTCCATCTTGCGTTTGCCAGCGGGGGCTTTGTTGCCCTTACCGGCTGCCTTGTCGTTGATGAGCCGGACTATGCCCGTGAGGCGACGGTCCAGCTTCTCCGTGAAACTTTTCAGTTCATCTGGTGTGACATAGGACGCAGCAGGTTGAGCCAGGGGCTTAGGGGCTGTTGACGGGTTCTCTTCGGTAGCTTGCACCGTGTGGACGCGAAGGGAGGAGGATTTTCCGGGAGCAACGTTCTCCCGCAAACTCAGGAAGTTTTCAACTGCGGTTCTTGCGTCTTCCAGCGTCTTTGGGTTGGTCATCCCTATGGCAACCACTGTCTGCTGATCAGGAAGTCCCCGGAGGAAGTGCCTCAGGGCGATGCTCTCCCTGGTAGTCACATCTGCTGTCGGATAGCCCCGCATCACTAGGCGGCGGATGTCTGCCACATACTCGGTCAGGTTGTCTTTGGGCTGGAATTTCCTGCTTTCCAGCAAGGCAAGCCAAGTGTTTTGTGTACGGCGTTCTGCAAATCGGCTTTCAAGGGCCTCTATTAGAGTGTCAAAGTTCTTGACGATGGAGGGATCAAGTTGTTCAAAGGCAAACTCTGCAGCCTTGCCTTTCAAACTGCTGACTAGTCGGAACTTTTTCTCCTCAGGTGACCAATCGCAAGCCTGTGCGAGACTTAGGAAAGGTTGGATGAACCCCTCCCATGCTCTTGTCCCATCAAATTCTCCCTGTCTTGGAAGAGGCACGTCAAAGGACCGTCTTGATCTGGTCGGCGATGGCACGGGGGCAGGGGATGGTGTGACAGGCTTTTCTTCGGCTATGGAGCAAAGCTCATCTGGCGTGTTGTCATGGTGGGACGATTCTGGCAAAGAGGGCGCACTCGATTGCTGTAGTTCATGGATTCTCTGCTCTGCCTCCAGGGCACGTTTTTCTGCCAGCTTCAGTTCTTCCCTTAGGGAGTCCAGCTGTTGCTTGTCATCGCCACCCATCGACAACATATCGAATGACAGCTCAAGGTCGCCTTCACTGGCTGCATTCAGTCTACGTGACTTACGGCTGCTCTTTTTCGGCATGGTGATAAGCAGAGTTTATACACAGTAGCTATAGTTCATATGCTATACACGTATAGTGCGGTCTAGCGTGGAGGTGCCGTAGAGCTCTAACAGTTACAGTTATGCCAACCCTTATACTGGGATGGTGTCTCAGCTCAGTGTTCATTGTTCATATAACTTATGAAAGTTGTCACGATGAAGTGTTCAAGTCCGTATCCCAACGCGCTGCCACCAATGTTGCGTACCTAACCATTGAGGTTTGACTCAACTACAGACACGCAAATAATATATGTAATACGGAAGACAGTAACTTCGTGACAAAATATGACTGAGTTGGTTTATTAACATTCTCTATCTGTAATCACAGAACATGACATATAAGCACATGGACAGAGTATACGGGATTGTATACGGTGAAACCTCTATCAGTTTACACTGGAGAGCCGGTAAATCTCAGCATAGCTAACCCAACGTAACGCATCTCAGATAGCCGCACATACATTCGGGTACACGTGGTACGTACTTGGCATGGTACGGGGATACCAATAACCCAGAACGCAGGAAAGTATACGGGGGTATACTTTACAACATGCAAGTCAATGCTTACGATCGGAGGCACAACACAGCATTGCTTGTAGACCAATAGACACGACGAGGCACTGCTCTATTGGAATAACGTACGGTACGGGTATTGCTAGCTTTGATCGGAACCGGTGCTCATCAGCGAATGAACATCGAATCTTGGGATCAGCTCGACTTATATCGAGAATCCTGGGCCTAAGAATGAATAAAACATAAGGAAGAATATACACCTTAGCCAATGGGAAAGCAGCACGGTGAAGTATCCATAGCCTAAGGCGGTAGGAACGTTTGCAAGAGCATGGTGGGACGTTTGCAAGAGCATGGCGGGATGTGTGCAAACGTATGCATAAGCATGTATAGACAGTGTGCAAAGGATGGCGGGACAGGTGCAAAAGCATGTTACACAACAACTTCTAGCTCCTTATTTGGCACAACTTCGCGCTAGAAGCTCTGATTGACAACTAGGTATACGGGGCGTGTTCAGGAGACAAGTAGCATTCGATGTACACATAATCTGGCTCTGTGTACAAAGCATTGCAGGGGCTTGCGTGCACGCATGCAGCATCAAGGGTGGTCAACGAGAGTGCACTGGGGAACTTAGCGGGTCAGACACAGTGACTGTAGGCGGTCGCCTATCGGAGCCTACACGGCCAACCACTTCGGGAGCGAAGTGGTGAACTCCGAGAGAAATGTGAGCAAAATAGTCTAAGTCCCAGAGAGCACTTTCATCGTGGAGCTAGGGGGAGGGGCTTTACGTGATCGCTCGCTGTGGCTCTGAATAATGCATGACGCAGCATGAGCTTCTGGGGCATATTGCATATATGCAAGATATGGCGCAATCTCAGACGATCGTGTCACGCGGCATTGCAAGGGTCTCGAGGGCCAGAAATAGCTTAGCTTAGCAATTACACTGATCAGTTCTTGGTCAATAAATGGTCAATAGCATATAATAGATAATCAATGGGAAATGATGACGTGTACAGCAAGGACACAATTCTAGAGGGCGCTAGTGCTTCGGTGTTCCGAAATCGGTCCAGGCAAGGTTCGCAACAGTTCTCCTGTCTGTTGTGGTTTAATTCACCATCATAATGACTCTGCCCGTAGCAGGTTTTTGGCGCAAGTTAATGAGCATCCACTGTGGATCATGGAAGATTTCCTTTCCTAGCTAACTTGTGACAACAATAAATGTCGAAAAGACGAAAAGTATTCCTCTGCGGCCGGCCATTCATTACGTTAGTTCAGAAACACTCGCTTTGACTTCTGCATCCACCACTGATCTCTCAAAATGCAATGCATGTGCGCGACAGAAGGCTGGTTACGGCTTCACGACCAGTGCGTTATACATGACAAAAGTAGTCGTAGTCGAATACCAGATTAGTAGACATGCATCAGTCTATTTTGCAGGAACCGCGACGGGACTTCTGCAAAAAGCTGTCACGTGGTCATAGCGGACCGTAAGCACAAAATTGAATCGACGCGATTGCTTATTTCCACTACATGTATGTTGAACTATTAAACCAATCAATAATCATTGTAATGAATTCAGTATGGTAAAATGACTGAGACAAGTCCAATGATTCTGAGCAACGAGCCTACATTGAGCACACAGCACGCAGCGTGGTCGCTGTGTAGGCATCATGCAATCGATCATGTCGCAGGCGTTGTGTGAGCTGTTGATGGAAGTGTTACGCTATGCGTACGGTGTTAAGAGCTTGAACGGAAAAAAGCGCATTGCTATTCGGGACGTACGTATGTTCGAACGTATCATAAATAAAATAAATAGCGACACATTTGTACACACTCAGTTTACTTTCATCTAACATGTTCATTTATCAAAAAACCAGAGAGCAGGTTGTTCATTTTTTAGTAGCCCACCGGGCAACCAAGGAAGCAAGTCTAGCTAGCCCAGAGCGGTTTTTGCTAGACATTGTCCCCCGGGCTAGTACTATTTCGAGCCCTGAGGGAAGCATATTGTCTATTTAACGTGAATTAGCCCTGTGCATGCACTATGTAGCGTTGGTGTACATAGGCCTATCGAATATTCATTTGTTTAATAAAAATTGGCTAATCAGATGCATCCGTACAATTTCGGCTAAAGACCCCATAGGCCATGTACAAACTGAAATCATCTTTGGCCAGTCGTTATTTTTGTGTGGTCTTGCTCCGAGAGTCGAACTCTCGCCATAGTCATGAGTCTCGCGAGAAAGTAGAGCGGTTTCCAGAGAGTTGCGTGAAAGAAGAGACGATCACAACGACTTGCCTGCCAGTCTAATCTCTGCATCCCCTAAATGCTTCTGTAGGGGAGGTTGCAGACTTTCTGGTATAGCATACCTGGTCAAAAGCAACCATGTGGCCTCCATGATTTGGAGTCATTGTTCGACCATAGCAGGTGTTCCCAGAGGCCCTCAGGTCCTCAGTTCGTGTTGGATGATCGGGCTCTCCACTTGTTGCTCAGGGGGACGTCTATCTCGTACCCCTGTCGCTCAGGCTTATTGATGTATGGGAGCCTTTCAGCGTGCTGACCACATTTTCAAGGCCCCTGTTCGAGCCCTTTACCCCCTTTGTCGGAGGCATGCCACATCCAATAGGAAACAGGAGGTGTCTGCCTTACCCCGAGGTTGGAGTTCCTTGACCAAGGATATTTGATCTCTGGATATCTTTGTCACGGTCATCAATTCCTTCTCGCCCGTGCCGGACTACGGTTTGTGGTGCCCGGTCAGGGCTCTTTTGTGGTGTATCGACTGAACCAGGCCACTAGGAGCTGCCTGTTCCTGGCTATTTATCTCATCAACCCAGCTGTATGGACTGGCTTCTCGCAACACGTTTGCTCACAGGCTAGTCTCGGCCATACTCTCATCTGCGCTTGTACCGTTGGCATGAGCCGCCGCACAGTGGGCCAGTTCAAGATCAAACTGCGCCAAAATAGGCAAAATGCGACTTAAAAAAAAATTAATAGCTATATTTTTTAAATTTCCAATGGTCCAGGTGTACTTTATACATAAATTAACGGCCATAAACCATTATAGGGGGCAAAATCTCGATCTATGTACTAAAAATCATAACAATTCTAATGTAAGTAATAAAACATGAGGTATAGTTTAATTGACAAACACGGTCGGAATAGAGAAGATATCATCGTGAAAATTGGCTTGGATGCTGTTTATAAACTATATTTTATGAAAATAAGATTCATAACCCATTCACGTGAGGACTAAAGTCTGAAAAAGCTCCAAATTTACACATGTAGGTAAAAATCGTTAAAATTTGGGATTTTTTTTTTTTTCAATGGAAAAACAATATATATTCCTGCCGATTCCCGCCTGAAGTCTTATGTTTTCTTAAAACCTGGACCTACAGGTTCAATTTAAAGCAACAATAGGCTGCGACTTTTTGCGACTTTTGGAAATAGACCTATGTGATTTTAAAGTGTTAGGCGAGGTGCTTGGATGCGCCAGTTTAGCCTCAGATCAACCGCGTGCAATTCCTGCCGATTCTCACCTTAGCTCTTAGATTTTCTGAAAGCCTGGACCTTCAGGTTGAATTAAAAGCAACGACGTGTGCGTATGACAGGTTGTATTCCCACGAGGCTTCTATACCATTACAGCATAAAACAACGTGCTCTGTAGACACGACTGTCTTTCATCCATAGTCCTTATGAGGGAGACAGAAAATCATTTAGATTCAACAAAAACGATTAGCAGAAGTTTTATATACATTTCAATACCTTTGATTTAAAATCAAACACTCCTGCTCCAAACTGCCACTTATCATTGACATATTGAGACACAAAATAATAACTTGTACTGGCTTGGTATAGTGAAGCATGCTGTATTGTTGATGTGAGTGATCAAGGGACAACCAAGCTGCAGGCTCTTGCAAACCTCCTGAAAGACTACAAGTTTATTGTAATTAGTCTCTAGTTGAGTATCAATGCTATATCTAGTCCAAATCGATTTCATTGCATGTTTTCATAAGTTCAGTATGGCTTCCATACCTAGAAAGCTGTTGGTTGAGACTATCAGGTCTATCTAACCATAGAGCTAGGAAGAGAAGGAGTTCGAACTGCAACCATATCACTAATCCAATCACTAATCGCCCAATAAAGCCCCATTGGAAAAGCACTGCGGCCGGCCACACGCCGGTTACATAACACAACCGCAGTCGATCCTTTGAACAGGATGATCGTCGCCGGATTTCCCTGGTAACCCCAAAAATGGTTCATAACTGAAATTGCAAATTGGAGTAACGAAACAAACGAACCAAATAATAAATGGCAAGCGCAGTTGATACTGAACGCCCCTGCATGCTTACATGGCATACCGAAAGATGCGCAAGAAAATTCTCTTTCGATCGATGCGTCGTTCGTCGAAATTGGGCTTTTAACGGCAATTTGTCGTCTTTTCTTGACATTTATCGAAAACCAATTATGCTTAAAAAGGGTAATTTCATATTTCGAAATGCGGCTTGACCCGAGATTTTTCACGGTCAGGACTCAGCCTAAATTGTAGATAATGTCCTGACAGAAAATATGGTACATATGTGAATATTACAAATGCCTAGCCAGCTATGGCCAATTGTTGAAAAGTCCGGTCAGTTTTTCATTTTGGCCATGTTGAGTCCACTACGTTTGTATATTACACGCGCAAGGAAATTAAACCTTTCCACAGTGCCGGGATGGAGTTGGTCAAGCCAGCTCCCAGCCAGACTACTGCAATGATAAATTTGCATAATAACTACTATTTTACACAAAGCCTGCGGTTGCAACTTGCATGAATGCGGCGGCGATCATTGCCGTTTGAAGTGCCTTGGTTCTCACTCCTTCTCTTCCTAGCTCTATGATCTAACACTGAAGTCTTATTTGAAAGATGTATGTGTTTTTTTCTCTGAACATCACGGTATCCAGCAGTTGGTGATTCCAGTGAAAATTCAAGAGAATATCAGATCAACCATGTACAGGTTTTTGTATAGACTGAAGGGGAAATGAATAGCTTGCAGTCACAACTAATGGAAAGTGGTTACAAGTAGAGATAATGTTTCCACAGGAAGTTGATAACTGGTTATAAAAGTGAAATAGGTCCCTAGGTCTGATGAGGGAGCAGACTGTTGGACATATGAGACCTGTCACGACAAAATGAGCATAAAGTCGGGGTTTTTTTTTAATCAAAATATTGGTATTTTTGAATTCAGGAAAAAAGAGCTTTCCCATGGTACATAACACTTAGGGTAATAATATTCCTACAACGCCGTAGGACTGGGAAGAGTGATGGAGGTCACACAAATCTTGGAAGAAAAATTATGAGAAAATCACTTGTAAAGTTTTGCATGAAAAACCAAGTAAGAAATAACTGAAGACAACAGGAGGTTGTATGGTCTTGTATAGCAACAGATGTGTTCCCGTCATTCTTTTTTTCACAATATTTTCACACGTCATTATTTACAACATTGGCAATGTAAATAATTAAAAAAGGGTCTATTGGAGCAAGTATTAATTGCTAATTTGCATATTTGAAATTCATAATTCAATACTAATAAAGAAGTCAGGTTTCTTCACTTTAATGCACAACTTGTGCTTAGTGGGAAATTAAGACTGTTTTAATAAGTCGGATCTACTGCATTCAACCTACCCCAGACGGTTACTACTATATGCAAATTCCCCTGCGCCAATTTGCTGCTTCGCTGAAAAGACTTGATCAACCGTGGTGCACCCTGACCCCCCACAATGCATACCGACATAGCCGCCATGATCATCCTTCTTTTCTCAGCGCCGCTATGAAACGGACGTGCCCTTCGTGGGCTCTTTCGATTTTCGAGTTTCCGTTTCCCGCTGCTCTTCCAAACTGTATAGACTTGATATTTTTCCTTTTTACTTATCTGATTAACCGTTACCAATAAACAGTGTTCTCTTGTACGTTTGTTTTTGGTATTTTTCTCTCTCTTTTTCTTTGTGCATCCTACAGGTACCGCGGTCCTACGTCGTCGCGGTCTATACACCTCTACATGATGCCGGGGTTACGCAAAGCCGACTCTGTGCTTACGACCCGATGCGGCCTATATGCGGGGGGGGGGGGGGATGGATGAGAGTTGGCTTGACCCCTCATTCCCTCCGCGGTACAGCAAGTCAGAATGGCCGAGTTTGGGTTCGTCCCCTCATTCCGGGCTACTGCTGCTACCACTGCCAGTCCGAAGGAATTCTGGGCGGTTAGATGCTAGGCATGCCTTGAAGGCTACGTGTCTAATCGGACCCGAAGAGGCCTACGGCCGGGGGTAGCTCGATACCACGGTCGCTACCAGAGCGGAGGGAGAACGCACGCTACCTGAGGCGACGAAGGATGCCGCCACAACGGAATGACTGGCCCGGGCGTAACATGCTCCTTTTGTTTAGGAAACATTGTTACGACCCGCTGAACAGAGGCTCGCCCCGGTTATGATTTCCGGTCTCCCGAGCCGATATACTAGCTGTCTACGGGTAAGAGCCGTGATGACGTGCTTTCGCTCCCCATGTCTGCCGGGCTCGATTGCGGACGTCAGAGAGATGGCCTGTCTGCGTGCAGCCTCCAGTGGTCCTAGCTATTATTCTGCACACACCACGCCTTTGTCCGATGTACAAAGCCTCAGACATCAGTGTATATGAGCAGTGCTACAATCGTACCACCGCTACGCCCGAGCGAACACCATTGTGGACCTCAGAGAGATGTGTAGAGGCTCGAGCAGCCAATGAGCACCGTGACCCCACGGCCATTGTCTGGCTCTACCCAGACGGAAAGCCATGGAGAGTTCCATACACGGCTGAACTGCCAGACAGCTACTCCAGCCCGCACCATGCCCCCGACTTCAACCCGCTACCATTAGCGGCCTCCAGTCGCCTATACAGGGCACGGTATGAAGGCTCACCTCGCCGAAGATCATGTGCTATTGCCGTGGGGGTGAGAGAAGCGATATGCCTACCACCTCAGTCTGACGAGCACAATTGCGGACGTCAAAGGGACGCTCTTTTACTGCGTGGCCCAGCCGCATAGAGCTGAAAGCTTCAGGGGGTCACATACAACAAAGACCCCTCAACAGGCCTCGTCAGCCCGGATTACTAACACAGCCCGTTAGTACGGGGAATACGTATCCATCCCCTACTATTATTGTCAGCCACCTCCGATGCGAAGGGATTGAAGGACACGGGAGCAGCATCACGCACGGCTTTGTTAGCCGCGCTACCAGGCCCCCCTTCATTTGATACATGGATTGTCACAGGCACATCCTTGCTATTGTTGGGCTCTCCCCAAGCGGAAAGATGTGGAGAGATCTACGTACACAGCTGCACGGCCCATCGTCCATACAAGCCAGGTCAACACCGTCTGCTTTGTCCCGTGATGCATCGGCGGTCACAATCAGTTGGACCCACTACAGTAAATGTATTACACCGACGTCCAGTGAGGATTGCCGCCTGGACGCGCCCACTTATCTGGCCCTCTCCGCCCAGTCCAAGCTCCATGGCGCAGTTTCACTTTTATTATAATAATTATGGACTCTTTGAATGCGCCGGTATCCGCCAAGCATGACGCTCATGGCGCATATCTATTATTATCCTTGGTCATCAGGCCACAATTTACAGCATACATGTAATTTTTAGCTCGAGATGGACTTTATACGAGCCTTTTCCGACCATCGCTCAACGAAAGCGGAGAGCCTCAAAGCCTGCACCAACTCAGCCGCGATAGCCCTTTACGCAGCCGAGCCCAGCCGACTGTCAGCCCGCGGTCGGACAGTTTCCTAAGTCGAGTCGTTCCATTTCCACGGCCGACTTGTCCTGTCCTATCCATACTGGAATCTGCTATACGCTGTGCACACACTTCGTACTGTACATGGATCCCTTCCTATTGTCCGGCTCTACTGGAGCGGAAACGATGCCGCCGGCTCGGCCCCAACTGCAGTCGACGCACCTTGGGCCGTCGCTTGCAACGTCTTCGGATCAGCTGACTTCCTCACCTTCTCTCATTCTTATGCTTTGAAAAGTGATAAACACTGTACAAAGTATGGTATAGATTGGAATTTTCCTCCTTCCTTTCTGTCAAATTCTAGTTGCATGGCGGCACTTATTCAGTGCCGAGTCACTACATACCAAGGCAGGCAAGAACCCGGCATGCTTAACCAAGCCTACCTCCACCGTCAACTCCACAAGCCCACCGCTCGTTGCGGAATAGCTTCCGTTTACGATTTGCAACAACATTGCAGAACTCCGAAGCACCCCTCTCGGACCTGCCGGACTGAATTTTTGACGTCCTTGAGGCCTTAAAACCCCCATCGGCGGAAAATACAAGGCAATTTTCTTCTCCGTCGGCTCTACCCAGGACATTGAAGAATTACGATGAATAGCTGTGGCCACAGTCACTTCCACGAAGGTCACCATTTCCAGCTAATCGTAACCACCAGGATGGCCGGCTTATATGCCAGCCCTCTACACGCTGGCCCTATACCCTATGGGTATGGACCCCGTCGACATGTACCCCGCATCAAACAACCTCTGCGAGCAGGAGACCGAAGTCGACTCAGGCCAGCCCAACGGTCCCCAGTTCCTTTTTGCAGATCGCAAACTTGGGGAAAACACAGGGAATTCTGACGCCTTACGTCTGGCTGTCATTCCACATCATCGGACGAGAAGGTCATCTCTGCCAATGACCTTACACCTGCTGCCTCACACAAGACACAGAACACAGTCTAGAGTTTTCGACTCCCGGTACCTACAACCCCCTGGAAGATGTCAAAAACACCCCGCTCAGGATACCCTTAGCATCCTGAGCCTCGTGGCCCACAGGTCTTTATAGAGAATGGCAGTGACCTGATCCAACCAGGTCACATTCTCCTGGTATACGTAAACTCGCCCACAACGCCTGGCTTCTCGGCCCAGATCTCGGCGAAGGACCGAACTACGTGTTCAAATGGTCCACTCGGAGCAACCATTGGACATCACCCACATGACGAACGCTGGATGTCAGTCACATACCCAGCATAGGCGTGAAGTCCCGACTCCAAGAACTCCAACCCCACTACAAGGATCAACTTGGAATAGTTCCTGGTGAGGTTTGAACCCGTGTCGTCTGGACTGGCGCAACGAGTAGGCCGCCACTCCGTACCAGCATCGGAACCACAACCGCTGTGAGATTCTTAGTAGCCCTGCAACACATATGCCAGCACTCTCACTTATACCGAGAGCAAGCAAGAACATCTACACAACTACTGCTCCTGACCTGTCACTCAGAGCGGATGGGTTGTGCCCCTCTGATCTGCGTCCCCGCCCTGGATCATCCAGGGGACGCCGGCAAGGACAACACCTCACTCCACCTTCCACTTCTCGACCGCCAATAACGACCCCACAGGTGGCCGCTGCGGCCAAGACACTCGTCTGCCCTCCTACATAGCATGTATCATGTACAAGCCATCTTAGGTGCCCCATGTCGCCTCTAAGGACAGTACTGGCAGCGACTTACACCAAGCACTGGACACACGCCTCCAATAGTCGTGCGTACATGCAGGAAACTTCTCACCACCGTCGAGGCAAACTAAGGGGCTCGGCCCGGACCAGTTGCGCAACGACCAGTCAATACTACCCGGGCCCGACATCCTCCACTACACTTGGCTTGGGGCCTACACCCGGCCCCAAAAACCAACACCCAACATGCTGGACATCATACAAGGACCCTCACAGCGGGGCCTCACAACGACGCCACTTTCATGGCTACCCGGTGACTGTTTATACCTTCCCCGATGTGGTGCTACGAAGATGCTCCCTCTCCTTCTCCTACTGATACACCACAAACGGCTATGGCAGACCTCTGCCTACGCACCAGCTCCACACCAGGCTCCAAGTTTCTTCTTCCCGCAGCTACAGGTCTGCTTGGACTACACGCGATGGTTTCGAGGATGGCCCTCCCCTCTCAACCTATGTGGCCAATGCACAAACCTCCTATGGGCCACGTTTCACCGAATGGCCCCTAGCACACTACCGTGCATCTACTAACCTTCCTCCTGTCAGTGGTTACGCCTACGAGGACCAGTGAGATCAGGGCCCTATCGATAGCTGAATGCCACATACGCCGGATGCCTCACAGCACTCGACTCCTTCCAACCATAGGCTTCCTCACCAAAAAACTGATGCCCTGCCTTCGAGCCACCAGACACCTCTGTATCGTCTCGGACATCGCGCTCCGGTGACCCGTCAGGCAAGCTAGGGTGCCACGTCAGGGGTCTGAAGTGGTACCTAGCCCAATCTAAGGACTTGAGAAGGAACCCCTCTCAGCCCTTCGCCACTACCACGAAGCCCAGCGTCGAAAGTCACGTTTATCCGCTGGATCGCCTCGACCGTCAAGTTTGCATGCCCAGTCTGCTCATCTAAACCGGGCCAGCAAACCCACTGATACATCAAGACCCAAGATGTGAGAACAGTACTCGCATCCTGGTCCTAATTCTGAGTTCTGTCATCAGACTTGGACGAGGCAGCATGATGGAAATGCCCCTCCATTTTCTCCTCTTGCTACCTGAGGGACGTCCTGCGGAGCGACTTAACTCATGTACGGCAGGAAAATCCTGGCTTCACTGACTTGGAAACCAGGATTCCTTCAGGCCTGCTGACAGATGGGCGACACCTTCAAGGAAGCTCTGCCCATGGCGAACTCACTCACGATGGGCATTGTGCCCATTATGCTAACCTGATTCATATCCACCAAACTTTCCTGGCTCTCCATGTAGCCAGCCCACCACCGTAACTCGGTGCCACTCTGCATATAGTAGTAACCGTCTGGGGTAGATTGAATGCAGTAGACTCCCCCCCACCTGTTGTGGGTTGAGTCTACTAGTTCATACCTACCCCAGACGGTTGCGTCCCGCCCGTCCTCCCCACTTCTGGCCTCGAGCCTCCTGGCTTCGAAAAGAAGGACGATCATGGCGGCTATGTCGGTATGCATTGTGGGGGGGTCAGGGTGCACCACGGTTGATCAAGTCTTTTTAGCGAAGCAGCAAATTGGCGCAGGGGAATTTGCATATAGTAGTAACCGTCTGGGGTAGGTATGAACTAGTAGACTCAACCCACAACAGGTGGGGGGGGGAATGAAGAGGCAAGTCAAATGCATGCATAGAAAAATCAGAATGTAGAGCAAACACCCACTGTTCATTAATTAATTAATTAATTAGTTAATTAAATAATCTTAAATGGGCAGTACTAATTAGCTTGAAAACAAAGTGGTCAGCTTCAATTTTGACTATGTTAACAATACTTTCCTTACTTATCAAAATGCATATTTTGAAAGCTTATAAAATCAAATTCGTTAAGACTCCTGATTTAAAAAAAAATATCATGAAATAATTAAAATACCGGTAAGATAGGGCCTATTAAAACAAACGCAAACTTAAGATGGTTCCCTGGCATGGAATACCGAATAGCCCAAACACTCACTTTATGCGATTATCAACTGCAATCAACAGGCCTTTCTTTTAAATGCACTGGCGAAATACTCAGTACGCTTTTATTCATGGCAACATTTTCAACAAAGTTTGGTTCTGAATCACGTTATATCAACATCCATGATTTCGTTGTCGCTGTCGTTTTCACCGCTTCCCCATAGTCGCCGGCATCAGAATCTGTGGGCGACACGCTTCCACTGTCGGTGTCCGAAGCATCACGATGGACGTGAGTGTCGCTGGGAAAAAACTCCGTAAAACGCTCCCCCGATCATCACTGTCGGTGACATTGAGGCTCAAAATGCAAGCATCGTTGGGTGCAATCTTGATTCGATCTTCGTCGGCCATTTTAGAATTAAAATCATGAAATCAAACGAAGGAATTCTCAGCCATTTCCAGGCATACGGAAGTACTGCAGCGTACAAGGGATAACGAATCATGCGCATGCGTAGAAAATCATGTGACAGCATGGAACCAATCATAGTGCTTAAATCCACAAGCTTTAGCAACAAGCATGTCTGTTTACATCGATGACAACCTAAGTAAATGCCTTGTATTTTTTTTATGAATGGAGGGTCAAGGGTTACCTAACTCAAAATAAAAAGGTCACGTCAACAGCTTTAGAACGATACCAAAATTGCATAGGGGTGTACAAGGAAACTCAAAATAAGAGGGTGGCAATGTAACAAAACTTGGCGGCTTTGGGCCTTTATTTTCAATGTTGTTTCTGCAATCCTGACAGGACAAGAACAGTGCCATGCTGGAAATTTGTCTCAAAATGACATTTCTAGGCTTCGGAATGCGCTATAAATTTGGAATTATATAGAAAAAGGTATACTCTTTCCAATGGCTACAAAATCCAAAAATCGACCAACCCTTCATTTTTTTTTACTTTGAACCGTCGTAGCAGGAAACTTTATGCCCATTTTGTCGTGGCAGGTTTATAGCAAACAATAGCCATGCCCCAAAATGAATGATCGACAAATCATTCATTTAATTAGAATTTCTTTTTTTTTTTGGTTTCCATACCTTGACCAAAATATTCTGTAGATTTGGTCATGGGGTTCAATAAATATTGTTTTTCTGTTCTGATTGTTTTCGTTTTGAAAACTAGATAACATTGGGCGATGATTAAAAAAAGCTGGAAATATCACAATTATAGTGGTTATGAAATGAAAATTGCTTCCATTGAGCTAATAAGCCATTGAAATAAATAAATTAGTATCAGTTTATAATGTCTAAAACATAACCGCAAAAGTCATTTCGAAATTCTCATCAAAACGCCATGCAAAACACATGAATACTTCAGCCAATCAAAATTCAGCACTTAAATGACGTCATAGCTTTTTGAAATTATGCCTATTGTCTTTCTCCGGTCACAAAATCCCCTATACCTTCATATTAGCGGAAATAAATACGCAAAACAATTTTGGCGCAGTTTGACCTTGACCTGGCCCACTGTGCACCGGTTCAGCCCTGATGCATAAGATCGGAGCGGCTTCCACTTATGGTGGACCATGCCCTACCTCCAAGGGTGGGTCTTCTTTAGGGGTGCTTCTATAGGTGGTATCATCCAGGCAGCATGCTGGAGAACCCCAAACACCTCTACGGAGTGCTACCTGAAGGACGCTCTCCAGACAGAGGTCAGGATGGGGAGAGCAGTGCTGGAGATGGCCTCCAGAGCTGCACCCCGAGACCCGCTTTTCCCGCTGTTCTAGCATTTTCTTTGAACCCCGATGTACACATATCATTCAATATGTCGTAACACAGGCTTTTACTATCCGTATTATCCCCTTTCGCGCATGTTAGCACAACGGGTGCTGGTGCAACCTCATGTGAATGCCCCTGGCAGGTTCGCAATTGGTTGCTCCTTGCTAAGGCTGTTGCTTCATAAGTTGTTCTTTTGGAACTTAGATGTCTTGCCTGGCCTCCTTGCCCTGCCCTCAGGTGGGCACACAAGTTATGTCAAGGATTGCCTTAGTTACAGTGCCCCTTTCTGTATACAATAGCATCTCGCATACCCACTGAATGTCGGTACCAGTCTATGCATAAGTAGTGGCTCTACAGGTAAGATGAGTGAAGTAGACTCCCCCCCCCCCCCACAGAAGTGTGGTAGGGGTCTACGAACGAGTACTTACCTGTAGAGCATCCCCCCCTCCTCCCCCCACTATCCTCGATGTTTGGGCATTCCGCCCTGAGTTCAACTGAGAAAAGAGGACGCTTACGTGGCATACATGCCGCGGGGAACTGTGGGTAGGTTAGTAGGGGGCGCTGTTGTATCAATTCTTTAGCGTGAATACCTGACGATCTAGGGAAATATACATAAGTAGTGGCTCTACAGGTAAGATGAGTTAAGTAGACCCCTACCACACTTCTGTGAGGGGGAATTCATATTGTCATATGACTGCAGTCTCTAAACCTTGTATAGTTTTGAAGAAAAATTCAGTCAAAAGGACAATCAAATATTGCAAGTTGTATTTGTAGAATGATATATTTTTGATAGGAAGAGTCAATATAATGGATGCAAAACGCCATGATTATTCGTTGTTAAGAATCATGAACGACCTCATTATAATGAAATTATCAACAAAATATGAATCATCATAAAATGGCCCCTTGATCCTCAAGTTATGTTTATATATATATATATATATATTTCTAAGTGTTGTGATTGTGCGGGATGGTGATGGGTTTTTTTTCCACAGCTTTCTGTTTCAGCCATCAAGCCTCATTTATCTGCAAATGATGAAACATGAAAATCTGCAAATCTTACTGATAGTCTGCGGCCTTCAAAACAAACTGCAGATGTTGAAATGAACTGCAACAATAGGACTGCAACCTATGTCACAGCGGACCTCAATTATCCTTTGGATTCAAGTGATGTGAAATGTAAGTCAAACTTCTTTTTACATTTTGTTTCACTTTTTTACAATGTCTGAAGTCTTAACCCTTTCAGTACCAATGTCGAGTTTACTCAACCGTGCCGCGTATTCCGTACCAATGTCGAGTTTACTCGACCGTGCCGCGTATACCCCTTCCGCACCAATGTCGAGTTTACTCGACCGTGCCGCGTATTCCGCACCAATGTTGAGTTTAATACTCGACAGCGCCGCATATTCCGCTTCCTTACCAATGTCGAGTTTACTTGAAAAAATTACATGGCATTTTTGAGGCTCTGTATTAATTTCGTTCGCCGCTCTCTTGAGTTGATTCTTATCTATTTGAAATGTTTGTTTACACAGCTTTTGTATGGTGTATAATGCATGGGGTGTTACTATTCATTGAGAAAAGATATACCAAAGAAACTCGGAATTTGAGACCAAATTTCCCCATTATGGCATCCTGTGATGTAGACATCCTAGCTGATTTATTTACTCAAATTGACTACGATATGAATTCTGTAAATTCTGACGAATCTGGAGAAGATTCTTCGTGTTCCGATGTCAATGAGGTCAATGATGGCCCAAAGTCCAAGCGGTGTGGCATCTCCCAATGCTGACCGCGCACGGGGCCAGGGCTCGTGGGTGCTGGCCCGGGCGCGGAAATAAACAATACGATACTGAAAGGGTTAAGTCTTATGGCAGTGTAGCATGCAATCTAAAGCATCCTGATGCCAAATGTTTATTCTTGGAAGAATTTATAACATTTAAAATTGTATAACAAAGTGAACAAATTACCGACACAACTTGAGGAAAAGTTCTACAAATCTACTCCCTTCACATTATGACAGAAGATATTCTTGCATAAAGTATAAGTGCTATTAATTAAAAGGCAAACAAATCAATGTAGTGTACTCATAGCAAGAAGAAACACTTATTCCAAGTAGTAATGAACGTTTCATTTAATCTCGTTTTACAGGATGGCTGGAATCATATCAGTGAGATGCATCCAGCAGATTGGACTGGATGTTGGCTGTTTGCTATGCAGTTGCTGGAGACACCAGGATTCCAAGACTTCACTAAGGTAGGATATTCATCATTCTCTTCAGCCATGATGAGTGATCAAATTCAGTGAGTGATTAACCGTGCATGCTTACATAATAAAAAAGTAACGAAAAGACAAAAATGACGTCACCACGATAATATCGAATATCGTGATATTTTCTTCACGATATTTCGATATGCCCAAAACTGGATATCGAACAAGCTTAGTAAAATCCCATGCATATGAAAAGTACAAACATCCTGGGACTCTTAAAGACACAATATCGGAAGCTACTTCACCAGCATCATCTCCATTTTCCTGTGCTCGCTCAAGTGATTCCCAAGACTCAAACCCACTTGGACACAGATAGTGATTCCTTCATTGATAGCTTGGTCAATGAGCTCGATTGTGAACTCATTCAATTGCTCCATACTTGAAAAATCTTAATCTCCATTCCATAGCATGACCTCTCTCCTATAAACCAAATCCTACTGTCTGGCTTCTCGTGCCGACCCTTATTTTGCTGAATGGCAGAGTGTGCAGGCATGTACTTGGTGTCTAAACCAGGTGCTCTGGGTAGGAGACAGAAAAACTCTGATCTCAAACCGGGTAGGTGGATACCATTAGCTTTGGCCAGCAGTCTACCTAGGAGAAGGACTGCTCTGATCCCAAACCTGGTAGATAGAACTCGATAGCCTCGGTTTGCAGTCTGTCATCATTAGGGACAGAGACAATTAATTCTGTCTTGCACGGTTTTCTTACCCCTTCCAGTCATGTTTGAAATGTGAAGAGACCCGTGCATCTATCTTGCCCTATCTTGTTCCATTATGAGGGGCTGGTTTACCGTTTTGAATGGACATAAGTTTACTCTCTTTCTTTCTTGTTCTGTGTGCCTCTTTTGCTGACAACTTTAAGTCCGCCACTTTGAAGGGTACAGATCAAAAACATGCTGCAGGTCATGGCCGCCTGATAGTACAGGATCCCAAACTTGGTATAATGCATCAAGAGGCTGATCTATCAGTGGGTGTTAAATGCTGGGGTAGTTGTACTGCCATGGACATGCATGGATGGCGGTCCATGCATCTACTTCTGATTGCTTTTCCGAGGCCATCCGAGTGCCTCTGTTGTTTCGGCAGAGGGTTTGCTGGATCTTCTGTTGTTGGCCATTGTCCAGGTCTTTGGAGTCACCAAACTCTGGTGCTTTTCCCTCCACTCTTTCTATCATGCCAGTTTGTATCAATGAATCCCATTCTCAACCTTCTTCCAAATCCCTGCCTAGTAGGGCTGTTAAAACCAAGACCCTAAACTTAAGCTTTGCAACGGTAGACGAGTCATAGGGAATCTTGCTTCAATCCAGTCATTTCTCCAGATAAACTCCCCTGACCTCCTTGCTCATTGTCAGTGCCTGGCTATGTTATTCACAGGCTGGTTGCCCCTTTTCATGGTCTCTGTGTATTTGCAAAGGCATCCCTTCCTCTTGTTCGAGAAACCTCACTTGAGGATGTAACACATGAATATACGTACTTGCGCTTTGCGCTTCTGCACTCCACCATTTACCTGTACTTTTTGTACCATTCACCATCATCAAACAATGGTGCTGTTTTTGATGTTATATCAAGCAG
The DNA here is from genome assembly GCA_963971285.1 of Astropecten irregularis. Lineage (NCBI taxonomy): Eukaryota > Metazoa > Echinodermata > Asteroidea > Paxillosida > Astropectinidae > Astropecten > Astropecten irregularis. Next base: position 774,554 of record OZ020247.1, on the reverse strand, counting down.
CATCGATCTATCTCTGTCTCTTCATCCCTCTGCTGAGGTAATGGTCTTTGGCGATTTGAATGTCCACCATAAAGAATGGCTGGTTTACTCTCATAACACAACCACTGGTGGTACCTCTGCTTTCAACTATGCTATGTCTCATGACCTTACTAGTGTTGGGCGGTTTCCAATTTTGAACAGCCGGTATACCGGCACCCAAACAATCGCGGTATTTGGTATAACCAGCAACTTGTAAAGGCACAAATTACGTCATCTTAATATCTTGTGATCGGACAACCACAGGAATAAGAATAGTGTGTCATACATCATGAGTGGTTCAGCCGCGTTTTCTTGGCAACCTTAAGATTAAGAAGTCTTACAAAATGTGTTTTTTTAATTTGATTTTTTAAATTAAAGAATTTAAGATTTTAATTCATTAGCTTTGAAACAACATCGTTGAACCACGAATAACTTTTTTATCACCCGACGCCACACCCTGAGGATCGTGTTTATCCTTCTTGTATCGTAATCAAAGTAGGCCTACAGTTTCTGAGCCGTGTTGACAAATTTCTTACCTTCCCTTTGTATTTATTTAGTCCACTTCGGGCCCTTACTTACATGCTAATTCCTACATTTGCATATTTCCCCTAGGCAGAAGGCTTAGTTCGCTAGATTTTACGTATACCACAGCTCCCTTTAGGGCCCATACCCAGTAACCATGATGCCAAGCGGCATATCGTCCTCTTTTCTTCTAGCGCTGATCAGGTGTAGTCGTATATTATTGTAGCTCTTGCAATATACGATTATTGCTAGTTCTAGTAGCGTGTTCTTCTCATTCAAACCGTATTTTGTTACCTTTTGAATTAAAGAATTGTATTCGTTCGTTTTCAGCATTCCTCAGTCCTTCTTTTTTGTGTTATTTTGAGTCTCCGAGTGCGAGTTGCTCACAGGACTTCGTTGTTCTTTTTTCTTTATTTCCAAGATGGCCGAAGCGAGTAGCGTACGACGACCACCTAATTTTGTTACTTGTACAAAGTGTAGGATTATTAAGCCTTGTTCCAAGCAGGACGCGCATGATCTATGCCCGAAGTGTAGAGTTTGTTCCTGGACCCACCAGTGATTTGCAAGGGGTCGGCTTCGGACGATTGGAATGGAGGGCAATTCCACGATAAAGTGGACATGACCATCAAATTTTCAAACTTGTCAGATCTTAATTGTTTTGGTATCAAATTAATGCTAAAAGATTGAATTTTTCAAAAATAATCATTGCATTCAAAAATAACATAATTAACATGTCTAAATATGCAAATGAAATCAGCATACTAAAATTTCAATTAAATATTAAAAAATACATTGATGTTAAATGGATGTAGCAAGAGAAATTAAAACAGGAAGTGCAAACTTTCAATTTATTTTCAGAGTTTCAGGGTTGGCTGTCATAATAAATTGATCAAAAGTTCAATAATTTCAATTTGTCGTGCTCCAGTGAATATTTAATTTATTGTTATTACTTGTCACGGTGTTACAGTAAAAACTAATCTTTTTGATATTATATGAAAAGTACAAACACAGGAGGAATGATTTTGATTGTCCAAATCATGAGCACAGATAAGTACCATATACAAGTACTGAAATGATGATCAGTCATTTTGTTAATTAATTAAAGAGTGTTAAAAACCTGTCACGGTGTTACAGTAACTGTAACACCGTGACTGTAACACAGTGACTTGCATTGCAATAACACAGAAAATGAATGGAAATGACTTTTGTTGGAGTGACCATGTGTTGGAGGCTTGATGTTTTAAGATTTGTTTTAAAATTAGACAGAAGGGCCAAGCCAAAGGCATTTAAAATGATACTAACACAGTCAATAATACAAGTAACTTCAAAATATCAACTGTACTGGCACCAGCGTAAGACAATGGAGGGCAGAGTGGGGTGGAGGTGCCCAGGTGAAGGAAAAGAGGGGGAGAAATAAAAATGGAAAAAAAAACATATTAAGAGGGAATAAGAGAACAACCAGACAGAAACAAGTGTCAACCCTGAGAAATGGGTGAGGCAAATCAGCACTCGTTTCCAAACCAGTATTGCATCTGACAAAGAAAAGGGGGGGGGGTCCCCTGCAATGCACTACAGTCCAAAAATGCAAATTTTTACCCATCTTTACAGACATATTTTGTCATTTGTAATGCTGACAAGTGGAAAAGCAGCCAAAACTTGGGAAAATCACCCCTTAAAAACAACTTGGAGGAAATAATATCTTGAAACCTCGTGAAATGTACAGTATTCCTGAATATCATGTGTAAATGTATGGAAGTGTCACGGTGTTACGGTGTATAGTTTCACTTATCTTATTGTTTTTGTTAATCTGTTATGATTTTTTATAATGTTTTGTTTGATCTTGAAGTGTTACACTACGATGTTGAACACTCATTATAAATGGTTGCTACATACCACCCACAGGAGAAATATTATGAGTTGCAAGTATGACAAAAAGATTCTCCATATGTTTAGTACATGCAATTCAGAAGTCACGGCGTTACAGTCACGGTGTTACAGTACATATATTCATAATCTATGTCATAATTGTCCAGTCAATAATTTTTTTTTTCCGATTGTACTTGATTATTATTACTTAGTCTCAGCTACATCCAATCAACATAACCTCTTTTCAAAATGTTCTTTAACTTCACAGAGTTTGTTTAGTAAACAAAGTGTGAAAAAATGCATGTCCATTTTGGGTCACGGTGTTACGGTACTAATTAATCATTCATAACTTATTAATCATTATGAAGTTTCATTAATTCTTTCCTTTTTTAAGTTTCCTGTGCTGATAGTAATAGATACACAGTGAAAGTTTGTTCTCTAGGCTTACATTTAGTTTGCTATTTACATTTGAAGAGTGAAAATATACTCCAAAGTGTCACGGTGTTATCGTGGAATTGCCCTGGAGTCGCAGCTTGGCTGCGCAGCCGTTCCCCCAGTGGTGACTCCGTATGGAGTGGCTCTTCTGAACCATCCAGCCGACGAAAGTCTTTCCTACTCTGATAGGCCGCTGTCTAGCACCGCTGGCAAAAGTAGAGGTAGGGCTGTGCCTGGTAGGCCTCCAGCTACTACTAAGACTCACGTAAGTAAAAAATCAAAGCCGGGCAAACCGGTCCCGTGGGACACGCCTGTTTGGCCTCTGTCCTCAGTGCTAAGCTCCGGGAAATTTTCGTCCGGCAATCTTGGCCCGGGGACGTACCTATTCGGTCACTGTCCCCCGTCCCCGGCGGTATACCCACCGCGGCCAAGAGAGCCCCGGCCGACACTTCGAGTGTGCCACCCATCGGCGGAGCCCGGAAGAAAAAAGCAAAAGCCGGCAAACCCAAGAAGTCCGGTAGCCGGGCGGGGCCCGAGCCGATACAGTTGCCGGACCCGACCGACGTGCCCGTATGTTCGGCTCGGTCCGAGACGACGGGCCCAGTCGGCCCGGTTCCCGCCCCAGTTGCGTGTGGTCCCGAACGCCCAGGTTGGGGTGAGTGGTGTTCCTCGGGACATAGGCACTGTCACCCTCACAAACGCAGACATCGCCATTCGAGTTCGAGCTCCGGTTCAAATTCTTCTGGCCAATCCTCGTCTAGCCGTTCTACAGATTCCCGGCACCACCATTGTCACGGGAAAGGGAACACCACTCAGGCCACGCTGATGTCACTGGTCCCCCAGCGCTCTCCCGCAACTTTAACCCGAGCCTATCAAACAGTTCCGCCCCCTCGGGGATTGACCCCGGAGCGTGTGGACGAGCTTTCGCTGTGTCCATCAGAGGATTTCTCTCGCCTGTCACGAGCGCCCGCTCACAGCAAGCCGGCCGACGGGGACAAGGCCGGTGCTTCGGGTGGCCAAGTCCTGCCACCGGCGCCTGAGGCAGTCCTCGACCCGTTATCCGGGGAGGATAATTTCTCCGGCGATGAGCCTTGGACCACAAACCCCCTCTCTTCCTCTGACCTCCGCTCTCGGGCATTCATGGCGGATATGGTTCGGGTGCTCAAGATTCCCACTTAGGATGAGCCCCGGGTGGATAAAGATAAAAGACAATCCTTTAAACGCCGAACCTCCCCGTTCGAGTCTCGGACCAAGGGACAGTTATTCCCAGCGTTCCCGGTCAATAAGGTGTGTGCGGATCGGATCGGCACTTTGGCGGCGTATAAGAAGTGGCGACCCAAAGATAATAAAGGCTCGGACCTTCAAGGCGCCGCTGAAGGATCACAACAATTTGTTGTCGGTGCCGGCTATCCCGGGTGCTGCCAAGGATAAAATGGCAGCCGATGGAGGCAACCGTGCGTCGGGGAAATCCCCCTTTCAGGATCGTGTACGGGGCAAGTTGGAAGACACACTGACGAAGGTGGACACTGCCTCACGTTTTGGCTTGAAAGTCAGCTGCTTTTCTCCATTGCTTTCTGAATTCTTGGTGTGTGCTTGTGAAGCTAACTCTGAAGTTTACCCGGAATGTACAGAAATGGCATTCAGATGTATGGATGAGTGTCTGCATCTGTGCATGGAGCAGTTTACACGAATTTCAACCTTTGCTACGATGGTACGAAGATCGAATGTCCTTGACACCATTTTTGTCCCCTCGGATGGGGCACGTTCTCGCCTAGATGCTCTTCCACTTCTGGGTCCGGACTTGTTCTACAACAATTTCCAGGAATTGATGGAGGACGAGGGAAAGCGTATCAAAGCCACTGAGAAGATAAATCTCAGGAGGCCTCCGACAATGTCACTGTCACTGGCGCTGACCCAATTCTACAAGGAAACGGCAGGTAAGGTTGTTCAAGTTCGTCTCCTACATCAACCGGCAGGGAGGCACTCGGTCCAGCCAGTTATTAGACTTGAGGCCAAGTCTTTCTAAGTCGCGGTTGTCTATTTTTGCTTAAAGTTAGGAGGGCCTGACGCGTTTCGATCCTAGCAGGATCTTTCTCAAAGGCTAAAAAATGTCTATTTTTCACGCAACTCTCGCGAAACCGCGCGAGACTCATGGCTACGGCGAGAGTTCAGCTCTCGGCCCGGGACCATCCACTCAAAAAGAAAGACTTGGGAAACTTGAATAGACACATTCATTTATTCGCGTATGGGCGTGTTTTGCATTGCGGTTGCCGTAGAGACGGCCGTTAAGACGAGTCAATTTTATTTGAGGGTGTATACCATTTCAAATGAAGCAGCAGTAGTGTACTCTGTTTTATGGCTCCATGATTGGACAGCATTTTCAAATTTTGTTTGTCTTGGTCAATATTCATTCCCTTGAAGGCATTGCCATAGGCGATAACATTACGATTATATTATTTTAATACATGTAATTATTTTTAAAAAAATGTATTTATTCTATTTTTCATTTAATTTATTTTAACTTATTTTTTACATTTATTTTAACGTATTTTTTACATTTATTTTAACTTATTTTTTTATTTCTTTATTTCAATTTCATTTTATTTGTCTCGTTTTATTTTAATTTAATTTAATTGTTTTTAACTGTATTTTATTTTATTTCAATGATCTTTTATTAAGTTGTAGTTTAAATGCAGACTTTACTGTCTCTCCTTGCCTGATTTTAAATTCTTATTCTCTGTTAAGTGTTAGCATTTTAAGTCTGGGTTGGCAGGCCTTAGGGCCACAGTGTTTAAGTTCAGTTTTGCTTACCCTGGCCAGCTTATCATGCTTCAGTCTTCGTTCTGTCCCCTGTCACACCCATGGGCACTTATGTTAACTTGTTCCTTTTCATATTAATGTATTCTTTGTTTTTGTCTTGATGATGGCCGAATAAATAATAATAATAATAATAATAATAATGATGATGATGTTGGAGGTTACCTGGTACGCTGACCAACTTGTACGCCGTTTGATCAACGTAACTCGTACGCCGGCTGACTCGTATGCCGACCAACTCGTACGTCGACCAACTTGTTCGCCAACCAACAACCTGTATATAGTTTGTAAACGTTTGCCTAGCTCGTTAGCTCGCTAGCTCGTAGTCATGCCAGACGGCCAGAATTAGTCTTGGTTCAAGACGGTATTGGTGTGGATACTCAAATCGCACTGACCGGCGCGCACACACATATGTATGTACAGCTGATCCGCACACACGTACGCATGGAGCTATCACTAATACCGTCTTGGGGAACGTGTAAAATCTCCCCCCGAAATCGGGGGGAAACACACTGCGCATGCATTGCATCTAAAGTCGGGCGCTGCCCATTTTCTGGTCACGCACGTGCATACACGTAAACAAGGCACCCCATGAAGTTACACAATAGTATGGTACTGTATACGTGCCTCTTGGTTAAAATTTCGACGATGTGACTGGGGGAAAGTTGGGGAGATATATGACTGTGTATTTCAGTGGCTAATTTACAACATAATGTAGAAATCCACGGTTGCTGAATTATTGTACCTCGTAATACTATAATTCCATTGCATTTGGTAAAAACAAACACGAAGCGAGGAGTTTTAAACGTGGTATTTAAGTATTATTTAGCCTGAGGCTTACAGTGAAACACTCCATTTTAAGTTACATGTAGGCATGTAGGCCTATAAACAAAAACATTTACACTGTTCATAATTTGTAGCTCTTTGATAATTCACACTGCATGTTACATACACCTGTACACCGCATGCATGGCAATACCCACAGGTCGGCCATGGGAAAGTATCAGATTGCACATGCAGCGATATCTGCATTGTTTGACCCGGCCATTGCCATGGGAGCTGACCGCAGGCTTCGAAGTTCAGGTTTTGCCTAAGGGGAATGACCATCTATGACCAGCGTCATTCTTATATATCATACATATTCAACAGTGTGCCATGGTGACGAAGTAGCGCGCTACATACATTATACTAACGAGGTGCGCGCGCAACTCACAGCCCTTACACGATTCCCAAGACTATGTTTTAGAAGGCCTTTTAATACGAATGGGTGTACGTACGTGCGTGTCAGTGCGGATAATCGGTTCGTACGTTCGAGTATGGTAATAACATAGTCGTGGACCAAGACTAGCATAGAATATGCACTGCCATTAAACGCCACTTCGATTGCGTGGTACATACCACGAAAAGTTTTAAAAATATACTGCATTATTATGATATGCAGCATGACATAGGCCATGGAACGTACGTAAATACACATACAGTTAACAATGTTTGTCTGACATGAATAATTCATGATGTGAGCTGAAACTCACTCGCTGATTGGCTCCCTTGGAAATCCAAGGGAGATTCGACGAAAAGTAAAGTTAAACATCGCTTTACAAAATATCCAAGACCTTCGTGACGATCCAAAAGTCTGACAGAGTTCTCCCATATCCGCCGCGCAAGGGCGCCCTATGGGCCGCAGGAAGCAACAACGAAGACTAGTCATACTGCAGCTATATTCCTAGATACGTGCGACGGCTGTGGTTTTGTATTCAACGTGAATCAGCCCTGTGTACACGTGGAGGATGTAGCGTAGGCCTATGTATTGAATATTCATATCTTTAATAAAGATTGGCCAATCAGACGCATCCGTACGATTTCGGCTAAAGAGCCCATAGGCTGTGTACAAACTGAAAACAGGTTTCCCAAGTCTTTCTTTTTGAGTGGTCCCGGGCCGAGAGCTGAACTCTCGCCGTAGCCATGAGTCTCGCACGGTTTCGCGAGAGTTGCGTGAAAAATAGACAACCGCGACTTAGAAAGACTAGCCCCAAGTCTAGCCAGTTATGCATGCACACTTGGAGACTTCTCCAGCAGGGCATATCCAACAACACAACACTAATTGCGGTTCATTTGGCTGGCAAGCTGAATGTCATGGCCGATGCCCTGTCCAGAGGCAAAGATCTCCCCACAGAGTGGACTCTCCATCCTGTAGTGGTGCAAGGCATCTTCTCAGCTCTCGACAGGCCCCACATAGACCTGTTCGCCTCGGCCCTGAACAACCGACTCGCAGTGTACTGCATCCGAGCTCCCGACCCGCAGGCTTGGGCAACAGATGCACTGTCACTGGGATGGGAGAACATGTATGCTTACGCGTTTCCCCCAATCTCCCTCCTTCCTCGTGTGTTGGCGAAAGTGGAGACGGAACCATGCAAGCTCGTTCTATTGAATTGCTCCCTTCTGGCCAAGATCACCGTGGTTTCGGAGAGTGATCCAACTTCTGGTCCACCGCCCGATCATTCTGCCGTTGCAGACCTTCTGAGTCAGCCCCGGTTGGGGTTTCTTCACCCAGACCTAGGGAAACTCCACCTAACCTGCTGGTCTTTGTCGAATCTTCCCTTTCGAACAGCAGGCCTTTCTGCAAATGCTGCAACCCTGGCAGCCAAGGATCGAAGGGATTCTACTCGCCGAACATAGAATAGCGTTCCGCACTTGCGCTAAAAATATCACTGGACCTCAGAAATATTGCAACCATGCACGTGCGTGCGTGTGCGCGTCCATGTACACTACGTGTGTGAGTCAATGTTTGTCTGACATCCAGGGATTTTGTGATGTCATTAGTGCGGAGCGCTATTGCAGAATTCAGCACTGTCTTAGATGGTGCGAATGGGAAGCTGTTGATCCCTGCTCAGCATCTCTAGCTTCGATTGGGGACTTCTTGATGTGTCTCTTCTCCCAGAATCTGTATGTGATGACTGTTAGAGGTTATCGCTCGGCTATTGCTGCAATCCATAAAGGATTTCCAGATGGATCAACTGTTTCATCCAATAATGCTCTGTCCCAATTGCTTAAGGGCATGTTTGTCGAGCTGCCCCCACAACGCCGCCTCGTGCCTTCTTGGGATCTGGGTAAGGTTCTGGTGGCACTTACTCGGAAGCCCTTTGAACCCCTGGCTGGTGCATCCCTTGTGGATTTGTCCTTTAAGACGGCCTTCCTTTTGGCTGTGGCAACAGCCAGGAGACGTAGTGAGCTTCACGCGCTCACGCTCGCTGACGGCCACATTAGATGGGAGCCACACGGCGTTCGTTTGATCCCGCACCAGGGTTTCCTGGCCAAAAACCAATCAACCTCCTTTTCACCTAAAACAGTTGCCGAGGACAAGCTATGGTACCCTGTTCGGGGCCTTAAATGGTACCTTGCCCGCACTAAAACTCTCAGAGGCACCATCTCCCAGCTATTCATAACTTCGACATCCCCTCATAGACCAGCCACTCGTGATACCATCTCTCGCTGGGTGGTAAGGGCGATTCAGAACTCTTCCTTGGACTGGCCTACTAAACCATGCCCATGAGACTAGGGCGATGGCAACATCTTGGGCCTTCCTCAAAGGGGTCCCAATGCATAAAATCCTGCAGACGGCAGCATGGAAAACAGCCTCCACGTTTGTCTCATGCTACCTCAAGGATGTCTTGCAGACGGAGGGTCGGATGGGACGTGCGGTCATCTCAGCGTCGGTGTCTTCATCTCAAGAGCAAACCCATGATGACGGAGTGAACCGTTCCACCCATGGTAGACGTCGGAGTGATGCGACCATTCCTACCGGGCTGTAACTCCCTTTTCCGGTATGTTACCTTGGCTTCTACAGTAGTTGTCCATGTACTTGTCATAGCTGGTGTTCACGAGGGGCTGATTGTTTAGCCCGTCATTCCTATTTGGGTTCTTGTTGAAATCCTCGCCTATACCCACCTCCTCTCAGTGCTAATCTATGCAAATGTAGGAATTAGCAGGTAAGTGAGGGCCCGAAGTGGACTACCCCAAATCTGCCGTGATTTGGTTGTCCATGAGGGGCTGATACTTACCTGCTAATTTTCCCTTCCCTACCCTTCTTGGGTCTTGGTATTATCTTTGGAGGGAATTGTGGTACACTCGCTTTCAGAAAAGAGGACAATATGCCGCTTGGCATCATTGGTACTGGGTATGGGCCCTAGAGGGCGCTGTGGTATACGTAAAATCTAGCAAACTAAGCCTTCGACCTAGGGGAAATATGCAAATGTAGGAATTAGCAGGTATAAAGTATCGCCAGATTTGGGGTACTTCTCAAGCCATGTATATTCCATTGAAATAAGACTCCAAATCTAAAATGAAGTCAAGTGTCTGCTTTTTTATCAACAAAAATTGGTTGGGTCGCAGATTCGTTGACAAAGTTAAGCCAAATGTACGTCCAGTCTGCAGAAAGTGCACATATTCATCAACCTAGAAACATGTTTACGTTGCCTTCCTGGCCTTGGTTGGAGCCTGACAATATACCACATAGATTGGCAACCTATTAACAGGTTCCTGCAGTGCTTTTTTCAGTCAGGTTATTTTATTGCCTTCATACAGAGAATATACTGACAGATAATGAATGGCAAGTCTTATTTTGGTTTCAAACCAGCATTTGGTTTTCCTCTGAATGGCTTTGTAAAACGGGGGATTTTCACGCATACTCATGTAGGGAACCAACAGCAAAAATATGATGAAAAAAAAACATAAAAAATGAAGAGGCAAACTTGACCTACAGAAATGGTTTGGTAAAAAAATTACACCAACAGTTGAGTGAAAGGAACATATTTGGCAAAATAAAACCCATTGAGGAGGAAAAGGTCTGTCAGAAAACCTATAAAACAACCCAAACTTTTTGTGCACAAATAAATTGGGTTACTGCTCTCAGTTCCCCAGATGACATCACAGTTTTGCTCATGAATATGGAAATCTTAATTAGCATACAAACCAAAAAACCTGTTTTTTTATCATTATTGGACAAAGCTTTATGAAAGGGTCACCAACCCTTTTCTCAGAAATAAATTCACGATCTTCCCCTACACACCCTATTATGTCTGCAATTCACACCGTGTTTACACTTGATCGCGCAACGGAGGATTAGATCCGGTAGTCGCGATCAAGCTAGAGGGATCTGATCCATGCCGCGTTTATACTCGATCCTGATTGCACAATAATCGTGCATTGGACAACGGAAGCAAGCGTTCAAAGGTTATTCATTTTGCGCGAAAACAAACTGATCATATTTTTCTGTGGTCTTACATTTCTCTATGACGCTCTTCACAAGTCCCATTTTCTCCAAGCTCTGTGAGATTGTGTTAAACATCGCTATGTTTCGAGAGGTGCCATCCAGTTTGTCCAGTCGACTCTCGTGTGTCAATATAGCCGACCGCGTATTGCTCAATTCGCCATCTTGCAACTTGACTGCCATGTTCTCTAAAATAATTTTGATGTTTTCCACACAAATGTCCTCGCGGAAAAAAATACTGGCCTATAAAGCTAATACATGTACATCTAATAAAATGGCTTAAGCATGCTAGAGAGTTTACCCTTAAAGAAATAATCACAATGTACATGAACGGGTTTTAAGCTTTGGAACGGCGAGCGAAATAATCATGAAGACAGGAAAATGAGAACGAAAGTTGCAAGTACCAGTTATCACTTTAATAGGCACAGGTGCGTGCAGCTCACATATTGGGTACCAGCATAACGCTGTTTGTATCTTGGACCATGCTGTCTGGGAAGTGTGCAATAAACAATACTCGTAGTCGCTGGTAAAATACGGACATGTTTTTCGCGCGCTTGACCATTCTTGCACCGGATGCCGTCAATGTAAATTGCAGGATCAGATCCCGCGTTGCGTTTACACTCAAATGTTGATCCCGCACACGAGATCAGAACCGGATCCGATCCTTCCAGAGAGGTGAATCAGATCCCTCTTCATCCCGGGATCGGATCCTGATCGCGCGACCGTTTACACTCATTGTTGATCGCCCTTTGATCGCGCATTGATCACCCTCGCCGGGATCTGATCGCCCTCGTGGTATCAAGTGTAAACACGATGTCATAAACTGTCTCCAGCTGTATCTACACATTGTCTACACATAATTGACAGGTCTTTTCTTAAGCTGGGTTCAGATTTCTGGGTCAAGAAACCAGATACCACAAACTTTCTGTTGTTGGTAAATCGGCTGAAACACAAATGGATCTCAAAGATCTTATCTCCATTTAGTTTACACTCTGGCTGATGCCAACAAAAGTGGGGCTCTTCAAATTTTACAATACCACCTTTTTTTTTTTCAAAACCGACTTTGCTGACCTGTCGGTATTTCAAAAAAGCTTTGGTTTGGTTTGTTCTTTTTGTTTTAGACCGCCACTATATTCAGTAATACCAAAAACCGCCCAACCTTAGACCTTACTCAGATTGTACCTACTCCTACTCTTATTCCTGACCGTACTGGTGATAACAAATACCTTCTTGATTTGTTTCTCTGCCGAGATCCCAATAATTGTACTCCCAAAATCTTACCCCTAATCGGAAATTCTGATCATACCTGTATTCAAGTTCAGGTTGATTGTATTTCTCAACCATCCTGTTCCTACCCTCATCACTGAACTGTTTTTATCTCATCGGCACTCGGTTGCTTCACTGAGCCTTTTTTACAGATATTACCATTGAATGTGCCCATTGTTTTTCATTGGGCGGTGGAATGTTCCACTTTGTTCGTACGTGGGTGGGTAATTGTTTGGAGGGACTAACGCATAAATGAACTAGGCGTAGTGATAGATTTTGTTCTTAGCCATGTAATTTCACGCACATTTTGGGACATTTTTTAAAATCAGTTAAAACATTGAGGAATAGTTAAATAGGCACTTCAGTGAAAACTCACTGCTCCTGTCGCAAGGATATAGGTCAAAGTGTGACCCATGCAGACTTCGTGCTGGTGTTCCAAAACATCAGCAACGCAATGTCAGTCTTGGTGCAAAGGCCGGATGGACTGACGACGGACCTGCACCACTCATCCCTCTTAGCTATACCTTTCCCAACCCATCATGATCTCAATTTGCTGAGATGGAAGGGGTTGGACTAGTCTGAGTATCACCCATTCTACTCCGTGCCACTCCGTACGAACGTCTGATACATGTGTGCATGCAAATTGTATGCAATGCGGCACATCGGCCAATCAGATCTGTTTGTAGAACATTTCTGCCAGGATTGTGATGGATGTTGATTGGTCAATTTCACGCATCCGTGCGGCAGCAGCTATCTGCTTGATACCTGCGCTCGGCAAATGGTACAATAGGAGATGCCCCCTGATTGGTCAAAACTTAGAGTAGTCCGTGCTGGGTTGGCGTACATAATTAATCAGGAAATCTGCACGCATGTGATAGCCGCTTGCTCGCTGTACGGCGAGTGTGTCTATCACATAGACTAGGGTGGGACATGACCTTCAGGCTGTATTTAATGCTTGCGTCATTTCCAGACATCAGTCAAGAGCAGGGCAGTACTGATCAGGTCCTACATGACTGTGGTGTCATACATAAACTGTCAGGGTGGCACCCGGTCGGCCAAGCTGTGCTTACTGACCCGGCAGGTTTATCAGTGAACAATATCAAACCGTGTAGTCCACATCCCGGGCAACGAGAACGTCCTGACAGATGCCCTCTCGATGGGGACAGTCATCCCTAAGGAGTGGACCCTCCATCACGAGGTGGTACAGATGATCTTTATGCTTATTGACAGATCCCACGTTGACCTGTTCACGTCAGCCGAGAATGCCAGAGTACTGGTGTTCTGCACCAGATTTCCACACCCACAGACGTTGGCAACAGATGCGCTACTCTGTTTCCTGTGTGGTTATTTGACGATTATGTTGATTAAAAAGCTGCACCGTCTTTAAGTGATTTCCCATGTACTGTTTCTCAGGTTGCAGCATTGCTGCTAGTATCGATAAAATGATCCTTGGGATATAGCAGTATGTTCGTGGTTTCATGGTTTCTGGCTGCCGAACAAACAAAGATTATTTACTAGTATTACTAGTATTACTAGTATACTAGGGACACCACCAACATGAGCTGGATATAGCTGGATCAGTTGGTTGATTGCCAGTACGGTATTCTGGAGATTGCTGGTTCGAATCCCACTCCAGTAAATTTTTCTTTATTTACTTTCAATGGTTGAACATTCAATCAGTTTCCCTTGTGGTTATTTGATAAAAATGGGATGGCATGTTCTCCTACGCATCCCCCCATATCGCTACTCCCCAGGGTTATGACCAAGATGAAATAGTGCCATGTTCTTCTCATCGCCCCATTCTGGCCTCACCAATCATGGTTTCCCATGGTGATAAGGCTCCTAGTGTAGACTCCTCTGATCCTGCCCCTCAGGCTGGACATCATCTCACAGCTGAGGTCAGGGATCTTGCATCTGAAACTTGAGGACTTTCACCTGACATGCAGGCCTCTCTGTAACAAACATTCCAGGCAGCAGGCCTTTCTACAGGTAACGTATGTTGGTGTGACCCTCGTCACTGCTCCGTATCTTTATCCGTACCACTCTACTCCAAATCCGCACCACTGACATTACGCGCGCCTTTCGATATATATTTCCGTATACTGTATGTACAATGTACTATTCAGTGTATTCTGTGCCGCACATGTAGTTATTCTCGGCTGAGACGAGCGCCTACTCTTCACAGGGTTGCTCCACAACTTAACTTATTACTCGTATACATTGTAGCCAATTCTTCTCGGCTGAGACGAGCGCCTACTTTTCACAGGGTTGCTCCACAACTTAACTTATTACTCGTATACATTGTAGCCAATTATTCTCAGCTGAGACGAGCGCTTACTCTTCACAGGGTTGCTCCACAACTTAACTTATTACTCATATTGCAGCCAATTATTCTCAGCTGAGACGAGCACCGACTCTTCACAGGGTTGCTCCATAACTTAACTTATTACTCGTATACATTGTAGTCAATTATTCTCGGCTGAGACGAGCGCCTACTCTTCACAGGGTTGCTCCATAACTTAACTTATTACTCGTGTACATTGTAGCTAATTATTCTCGGCTGAGACGAGCGCCTACTCTTCACAGGGTTGCTCCACAACTTAACTTATTACTCGTATACATTGCAGCCAATTATTCTCGGCTGAGACGAGCGCCTACTCTTCACAGGGTTGCTCCACAACTTAACTTATTACTCGTATACATTGCAGCCAATTATTCTCGGCTGAGACGAGCGCCTACTCTTCACAGGGTTGCTCCACAACTTAACTTATTACTCGTATACATTGCAGCCAATTATTCTCGGCTGAGACGAGCGCCTACTCTTCACAGGGTTGCTCCACAACTTAACTTATTACTCGTATACATTGCAGCCAATTATTCTCGGCTGAGACGAGCGCCTACTCTTCACAGGGTTGCTCCACAACTTAACTTATTACTCGTATACATTGCAGCCAATTATTCTCGGCTGAGACGAGCGCCTACTCTTCACAGGGTTGCTCCACAACTTAACTTATTACTCGTATACATTGCAGCCAATTATTCTCGGCTGAGACGAGCGCCTACTATTCACAGGGTTGCTCCACAACTTAACTTATTACTCGTATACATTGTAGTCAGTTATTCTCGGCTGAGACGAGCGCCTACTCTTCACAGGGTTGCTCCACAACTTAACTTATTACTCGTATACATTGCAGCCAATTATTCTCGGCTGAGACGAGCGCCTACTCTTCACAGGGTTGCTCCACAACTTCACTTATTACTCGTATACATTGTAGTCAATTATTCTCGGCTGAGACGAGCGCCTACTCTTCACAGGGTTGCTCCACAACTTAACTTATTGATGCAGTATACGGCAGGTAGCGCTAAAGAAGCTATTAGAGGTTGTCTGTTGATTGGAGGTAGTAGTGGTTATGCTAACGCACGTTCCATCCTAGATAAACGCTTTGGTGATCCACATTTAGTGAGTGAACGCCTCATAGGAGAGTTAAAGTCAAGTAAACAAGTAAGATCTCCTCAAGATATTAGACAATTGGCCGATGATATGCAGAATGCGCTGCTTGTTCTCTCTAAGTTGAACACATTAGATGAAGTTAACCCACAAGCAGTGATACTTCAAATAATTAATAGATTTCCTAACTATGTTCAGTTAAGGTGGAGAAAACTTGCTCTCAAGTCTAAGGATGATGATGGTCATTACCCTACATTTAGGAAATTGGTTGAATTTGTAGCACTAGTTGCCAGTAAAGTGAACGATCCTGTTTACGGCACTGTGTTTCCTAAACGCTCAGATAAGTTTAAGGGTGAACAAAGGGGATCCTCTGCAAGCCTTTCTGTATCATTATCTCAATCCAAACCTGAGAATTGTAAGCAACCATGTAATAAGGAAACAGGGTCTTTGAAATATAAGTCATACGCTAAGCCTGAACCTCCGTGTGTACTTTGTAGTCAGTTACATCGTTTATGGCATTGTGAACAGTTTAAACGTATGAGCCCTTAGGAAAGATTGAATGTTGTTATTTATCATAAATTGTGCCATAATAGCGCTCCGCACTTGCGCTAAAAATAGTACTGGATCTCAGACAAACATTGCAACCATGCACATGTGTGTGCGTGGGCGCGTCCATGTACTCTAAGTGTGTAAGACAGCGTTTGTCTGACATACGGGAATTTTGTGATGTCATTAGTGCGGAACACTATTGGCTTCTACATGTAGCATCTCACGTCACTGAAAATTGTGGTAAACGTTCTGTATGTAGTGTTTAGGGTTGTGGTCAAAAACATACAATGTACATTCACTGTAATGAGGATACGTCACCAGATATTAAAGTGTCTAATGCTAGTTATTTTGATGATAGAGCTACACACATGCCTATAGTTCAGGTTACAGTTAATGGTGGATGTAAGGCGTTTACCATGCTTGATAGTGGATTGAGTAATTCGTTCTGTTCTAGAGCCCTTATTAGACAATTGGGAATTACGGGTAAATAGCATGAATGTAAACTCAGTACTTTGAATAAGTCAGGCACACAGATTTCCGAGATTGTCAATTTAATGATTTCTTCTGAATCGGGTGAAACATTGAAGTTATTAGCAGCAGTGTATGTAGTTGATGAAATACCAGCTAAGAACGCACCCATGGACTTAGCAGCTCATGCCTACCTCGGTGGGATAGGCCCTATGCCAGCTTATGAACGCCATGATGTAGTAGTTGATTTGCTCATAGGTCAAGATAACGCCGAGGCACTCATACCGATAGAAGTTAGACGAGGAAGCTCAGGGCAGCCCTTTGCTGTGCGTACCTTATTGGGGTGGTGCCTTAATGGACAGTCCCCTATGAATGTGCCTAGTCGTAGAGTTGTATCTAATTTTATTTCGGCCACATCTATCAATGATGACGTTTCTCGTTTATGGAAGCTAGAAAATAATGGAATTGAGCATGCATCTTGGTCACATCATGATAAATCAGTGATAGCTTTGTGGGATCGAGAACATAGGAAGACTGGTAGTCATTACGAGCTCCCTATTCCATGGAGAGATAGATCAGAACCTCTCCCTAATAATTTCATGGTAGCCAAATCTAGGTTAGACTCCTTGCATAAAACACTCAAGAGAAATGACCTGTATGATAGATACAACGCTGAGATAGTTAAACTTGAAGACAAAGGATATGCAGAAGAGGTTCCTAAAAGCGAGTTAGTCAATGTAGATAGAATTTGGTATCTTCCTCATCATGCTGTAATTACAGAAAAGAAACCAGGCAAATTGAGAGTAGCCTTTGATTGTGCTAGCAAGTTTAAGGGAAAGTCCTTGAACGAACACTGCTTACAGGGTCCTGACATGATTAATAAACTTTTGCCAGTCCTCCTGCGGTTTCGGCAACACAGTATATAGCTATTCAGGCAGACATACAAGCGATGTATAATCAAGTTAGAATTCCGACTAGGGATCGTGATGCATTAAGATTCCTTTGGTATGCTGATGATGAATTGAAATATTATAGAATGACATTTCACTTATTTGGGGGAGTGTGGTGTGCATGAAGCTCTGCATATGCCTTGCAGAAAACTGTTTCTGACATTCCTACTGCTCACTCTCTGGTCAAGAATGCTGTGAATGGATCATTTTATGAAGATGATTTACTCTGCTCGGTTGCCACAGAATCTGAAGCTGAAACCATAATCCGTGAAACTCCCCAAACCCTGTCAAATGGCAGTTTCAATCTAACCAAGTTTGTTGTTAATAATGATAAGTTGCTTAGAAGAATACCTGAGGAATGTAGAGCCAAGGAGTTTTGTGAGTTGGGTTCTCAATCTGAAAGTAAGGCCTTAGGAATTAAATGGAAAGTTTCATCAGATGAATTCTTTTTCATAGCAGAACAAGACTTAAGTGGCATGCTAAGTAGAAGGAAGGTGCTTAGTATATTATCGTCCATTTTTGACCCTCTTGGTTTATTAGGTCCCCTGGTGCTTGCTGGGAAATTACTTTTCCAGGAAGCCACAGCCCATAAACTGTCATGGGATGAAGCCATCCCCTCAGATTTAGAGAGAGAATGGAATATTTGGGTTGAATTTTTGTGTATCTCTGTTGGTCACTTGAGGTTTCCCCGATGCATTAAGCCACTTCATCATTTTTCAGACGCCAGCTCGCAAGGTTATGGCTGTTGTACCTATGTGCGGTGTGTTAATAAGTTTGGTGAAATCCATGTAGAATTGGTCATGAGTAAGAATAAGGTAGCTACGCTAAAATTGTGTACTATATACCACGTTTAGAGTTGGAGGCCGCTATGGGGCCGTCCATAAAGTATGTACGCACGAAATGCCGACTTTTTTGACCCCCCCTCCCCCTGTGTACGCATGGCGTACGCAATGGTCCCAACCCCCCCCCCTCCTCCCCCCCTGTACGCATACGCATTCCACATTAGGTTTTTCACTTCTCGTGGTCCCTTGCTTTAGCATCATTAGAATGTCACCGTATTCCGGGCCGGTACCGTTATTGGGACGTCACTTTCAAATTTTGAAATGAATGACTAAAGTTTAACAGGTTTTTATACATACAGATGGATTTTAATATTTTTTACCATGTTGATTAAGAAAAAAAGGAAAAAACAAAACAATCCCTGTGCTTTTTTCACGTTTTTTACCTCTCTTTGCGCGATAATGCTATGCAAAATTTTCGTTTGCGTACGGTACACATTGGCTTTAATCCCCCTCCCCCCCTGTACGCATGGCGTACGCATCGGTAACAACCCCCCTCCCCCTTCGTGCGTACGTACTTTATGGAGGGCCCCTATTTTGGCTATCAAGTCCGACACGTTGTTCAAACTAGAATTGGATCTAGATTTTGCCCTTACATATTTCTGGACAGATTCTGAAATTGTCTTAAAGTACATCAGAAATGACAGTAGGAGATTTCATGTATTTGTAGGCAACAGAGTAAGCCTCATTAGGGAGTTTAGTAATCCCGAACAATGGTTTTACACTGAGTCTAAGGCGAATCCAGCAGATCTGGTTAGTAGGAAAAAGACGTGTTCCAATTTGGAAGTGGACATGTGGTTGCATGGGCCTAACAAATTACATCTGTATAAATCTGAATGGGGTAATGAAGAAGTTAAGTCTGTCAAGCTATCAGATGATGACCCTGAGGTCAGAAAGACCTCGTCTGTCACTACGTGTGAAGCCATTGTTGGGAATATATCTAAGACAGATCAAACTTTCTTGTGTAGAATTATGGATCATTACTCTTCATGGTATAAGATGAAAAGAGCCGTAGCTTGGTGGATGCGATTTGTTGAGTTTGTTAAAGGGAATACTGACCCTTCGGGTAGACTTACCGTACAAGAAGTATGCAATGCTGAAACAACTCTGTTTCGTGAAAGCCAGTCAATGACATTCAGTTCAGAATTAGACAGACTCCGTAAAGGCAAACCTGTAAAAATGTGCAGTTCACTCAGAAAACTAAATTCTAGATGAACAAGGTGTGCTCTGTGTTGGTGGCCGGTTGAAAGAATGTGACACTTGTAAACATCCGTACATCATTTCAGGGAGTCAGTCTATTTCTAAAGGCCATCGTGAGAGATACTCATAATGTTGCCCATGTTGGGGTTGAATGGGTCCTAAGTATCATCAGAAGGAATTTCTGGATTGTTAAAGGGAGACCGTTGATTAAAAGGGTAATTAGAGCCTGTATCACTTGTAAACGTCTCTTCTCTAAACCATGTGTTCAGCATATGGCTGATTTGCCTCAGGAACGTGTAGAATCTAACAAGCCACCATTTTCTTATGTGGGTGTAGATGTATTCGGCCCATTTCATGTTAAATATGGTAGATCTGAAGTTAAACGTTATGGCTGCCTTTTTACTTGTTTAAGCCTTTGAGCCGTACACATTGAAAAGTTAGACTCGTTAGACACTAACCCCTTCCTTAATGGATTCAAGCGGTTTGTGGCCCGTAGAGGCCCACCTGAAGTTGTATATTCTGATAATGGGACTAATCTAGTGGGAGGTGAATCGGAGTTGAGAAATAGCATAAAAGGTCTTTCTCAACAGACTATCAGTGCCTATGCCATTAAGGAGAACATGGTTTGGAATTTTATCCCCCCACACGCATCTCACATGGGAGGTGTCTGGGAACGTATGATTGGTACTGTCAAAAGAGTCATGGTTGCCGTCCTTCCAAGAACTGTTACACTTACTGATGAAATTCTGGAAACTGTATTTTGTGAAGCAGAAAGTATTGTTAATGGTCGACCACTGACCAAACTTAGTGATGACCCCGGTGATCACTCACCTCTCACACCCAATCATCTACTACTCTTGAGATATGGTCCTTGTATTCCACCTGGCAACTTCGATCATACTGATGTATTTCGTAGACGGTGGAGACATGTACAGCACCTATCTATTCAGTTCTGGCATAAATGGCTGAAGTTATATTTACCACAATTGCAGAAAAGATCTAAGTGGTTAGAAATAACGAAAAATCTGTCTGTGGGAGATTTGGTACTTATCTTTGATGAAATGACTCCCCGCAATATGTGGCCATTAGGATGAGTCGTTGCTTTAAATTACAGCAGGGACGGACTGATCAGGTCTGTGAGAGTTAAAACCAAGACAACAGAATTTGTCCGTCCAATAACTAAGATAGTTCTGTTGGAATCGGCTGAACAAGTATGATTCAGCTAGAAATCAGTTTGTACTGTCATGTGTTGTGGTGACAAGATAATTTGTTGCATCTTGTGTATGAAGTCATATTCTATGTGTGTTATAATGGATTATTTCTTCCTTTGCTGGTGTATTTATACCGAACTGGCACTTACGTGAATTATTTGTGTATAGATTCGTGAATTCAAACGAATATGTAAATATTCCAGTATTGCTCGTTATTACATTTTTTGGTGGCTTAATATAAGTAATTGAACTAATTGTATTGAATATGCGTGTAACCAATTCAATGGGGGGAGTGTTATCACCGTGGATAAGTCATCCATCTTTCCGGGAAAGTTTTGTAGACACCGTTAATATATTCATTATTCAGACCCTGTTACTTATTTGCATATCCCCAATAGTTACATTCTTGTGTGTATTCAGCCTTATAATATGTGGTATGCTTCGATGCACCCGGGTAGGGCGGGGCAGGCTGCCCTTAGCGCACGGGTGTAGAACCTTCATTTTAGTTCCTGTCCGTGTTGTGTGTGTTTCGTTTTATTCGTAGTCAGCCTAACCCAGAAAACCGCCGTTAATCATACTACACTGTGTGTGCATTGTGGCACTTTTTCCTGTAAACGATTTGTTATATATAGTTCAGTTTTCTTACCTTTGGCTGTGAATTATTACTCGTATACATTGTAGTCGATTATTCTCGGCTGAGACGAGAGCCTACTCTTCACAGGGTTGCCCCACAACTTAACTTATTACTCGTATACATTGTAGCCAAATATTCTAGGCTGAGACAAGCGCTTACTCTTCACAGGGTTGCTCCACAACTTAACTTATTACTCGTATTGTAGCCAATTATTCTTGGCTGAGATGAGCGCCTACTCTTCACAGGGTTGCTCCACAACTTAACTTATTACTCGTATACATTGGAGCCAATTATTCTTGGCTGAGACAAGCGCTTACTCTTCACAGGGTTGCTCCACAACTTAACTTATTACTCGTATACATTGTAGCCAGTTATTTTCGGCTGAGATGAGCGCCTACTCTTCACAGGGTTGCTCCACAACTTAACTTATTACTCGTATACATTGTAGCCAATTATTCTTGGCTGAGACGAGCGCCTATACTCTTCACAGGGTTGCTCCACAATTCATAGAGCAGGCCTGTGAAGAGTCGGCGCTCGTCTGAGCCGAGAATAACTACATTTGCGGCACAGTTTACACTGAATAGTACATGGTACATACAGTATACGGAAATATGTATCGAAAGGCACGAGTAATGTCAGTGGTGCGGTTTTGGAGTAGAGTGGTACGGATACGGAGCAGTGACGTAGTACCTGATACATATTAATGCTCGGCAGAGGGTCGCACCGACATAAGTTACCCTTTCTAACAGAGGCTGCCGCCATATCTGCATGAGGGCGACGCGCCTCAACCCGGCAATAGCAGGTTACTGCATTTTAAGTCGTGGTGCAGAGAGCGATCTCTGGATCCATCCTCAGTCTGTAGCAACCAATCAATCAGTGGGAGCATGTACCACGGCAGCGTGTTGCTGCATCTACCTTCGAGCGGTACTCGGTCTTCTGATGGCCATCCCCCAGGCAGCCACGCGACCCATCCCCATCTCAGGAAAATTATGATCCATCTGACACAACCACGTATCAAGCAGACGCCTAGGCCTACCGGGCGAGTCCCACCAGTAGGTTCTCTCATAGAAAGAATCCGCCTAGCAGGATTACTCGCAGGGAATCTAGCCACATGACTATATGGTCACATCTGTCATTCACATATCAGGCAGGTAACCTCTTGTTAGACACTCGGTCCCACAAGAGGTACCCAAGGACATTGAGTCGCTTCCCCAGGCCCCCAGTCAAAGTCCATGTCTAACAACCGTAGAGTAAGACAGGCAAGACCAGGGACCTGAAGACCCATATCTTTGTCCTCTTGCACAGATATAGCAAATTCCATACAGACCGGTCCGGTGATGTTATTTGGGTAAGATGAATGCTGTAGACTCCTCCCCCATATACGTATGGGTCAAGTCTACTGGTGAATACTTAACCAAATAATACTCCCGCACACCTCCTCCCATTACGGCTCTTGCAGGAGAGCACTTTTGAAAAAGAAGGGAGATTACTGGCGCGGCACTGCTTGGCATTGTGGAAATAGAGGGCGCACTCCGGTTGCTCAAACTTAGACTCGACCCCCACTACTGTGGGGGAGGATTTTCCAGATTAATATGATGTGAGAGGCTTTGCATGGTTGGAGATTTAAATGATAAAGGTACAGAACAGGATGGGTATTAAACATACCCAAACAGAAATGTTCACAGATTTACGTATAACTTTCAGGGTATGAAGTGGTGCTGGTAGAATCATACCGTTAAAATATTTCCGCCTGAAATGGTGTGTTTGTCCAGAAATTAGTAAAAACAAAGACCCAAAACAGTTTTGATCGTGGGGTAAGATAAAAACCATTCTTTATGTTTTATAAGAAAAATTGAGGGTTTTTTTTCGTTATTTTCTTGTGACTCAGCTGTACGATTGAACTCAAATTTTCACTGGTATGTTATTTTATGTATATGTTGGATAAGACAAAGTGCTGTTCTGTGACCTTTACCATGTATTATACCTTTAAGTGTACCGCGAGGATGATTTTGGGAAGTGGACAATTCTGAAAGATCTGGAGGAAATTACTTTTGGCTATTGTGATGTGATTGTCACATCACAAGATGGTTAGAGTATCAGTTACTAGGTCAAGTTAATACCTCTGGTCAGAAAAGTTGTTCAAATGTTCCAAAAGCATAACAATATATATGAAGTGATGTAAAGCATGAGAACTGTTTTTTATGATGTCATGGTCACTTCCCAAAGATTAAACTCAACCCGCAAGGACAGTAAATTTCAAGAGGATTTTAACTCAGCGAGAGAACCAAAAACAAAGGCGGACACAAATGAGGCACACCAAACAAGCTTTCACTCTTATTTGTTAGAATCAATTGATTCAATATAATGAATAACAAATATGGCCAAATATGGTTTACAATCGATACTGCTTATAATTACCCATAATATTCGACTTAAGTGCAAACAAAAAGAATAATGTTCAGAGTTCTCTGCGAGCCTCAGAGACGGTACTGAAGGGTCCATGGGGTTCCTCTAGTAGGGTGCTCTGGATGAATCTATTGGTAACTCCAGCGGGTGCTTCAGACAAATCTCTGTCACCTGAAAGGTAGCTGTCTGTAACGGGTCCTCTGATTACAGTGAAGCAATGGCGAGACAACATTTTGTTCACAGGTTTGTTATCTCATGTACATGTTTGATCAGACAAAGTATGAGTGCTGTCCTGTGACCTTTACCAATCATGTATTATACCATTAAGTGCAAACCAAAAGAATAATGTTCAGAGTTCTCTGCGAGCCTCAGAGATGGTACTGAAGGGTCCATGGGGTTCCTCTAGTAGGGTGCTCCAGACGAATCTCTCGGTTCCTCTAGCGGGGTGCTCCGGGCAAATCTCTGTCACCTGAAAGTCCACCGTCCGTAACGGGTCCTCTCGTTACGGCAAAGCCCATGCACGTCGGACGACAAAAAGTGGCCTCAGGATCCAGTGACTCTGGTCCAAATCCCAAATGTTCACAAAACTCCTCGCTGTCTTCCAGCGATGGATCCCTGGTATTGGTCTCCAGGCGTGTGCCCAAGGGGGTCGACTCCCCTTAGCTGCCTGCAGTGGGCACAATCAAAGTGGATGAAATGAAGGATGAAATGCACACCTTAAAACTGGTCCCTCGCTAGGGCGGAATTCCAGGCTTGGTCTCTGCACACCGAAGATTCTTTCAGTTCAGTCAATTTGGAGTAAAAGTGTCGATCTGACAAAAAGAAACAATTTGCAAAATGACTGCTCGCCCCTATTTGGTTAGACTGCTCGCCCGTTTTGTTGTTTGTTTGGAATTTACTTATTAAAGGGCATGTACAACATTGGTATTAAAGATGTCGATTTGTCATGGAGTAAAACCAAACTTGTGAATTTTTTTTTGAAATTGATCACAGGAAATAGTAGAAAACAATGAAAAGCCGTTGCAGTTGTTATGCCAAATTGTGTGGGAATAGCTCTCTCATTTCTTATCTTTAATGTTTTGGTGTTTGGTTTTACACTTTTCTGGATAAATACAGCATTTCAGGCAAAAAAATTTTTACAGTTTATTTCTATCGTTACTGTCTTATAGCCTGTATTGTTATGCGTAAATCTGTGAATGTTTCTGTTTTGGTTTGCTGTTGAAAGTTCAGTTTCGAACAGCATTACATAATGTGTGCTGGGGGCCCAATTTCATGGAATCCATTATGGCCTATTTTTGTGCTATGGGCACTGCTAGTTAGGGGTGCTACGTGTGAAATCTTTTTCATGGAATCCGTACGCAAGACTTTTCGGTTTGAAAGCGAAGGATTTCTAAGGTATAAACTGTGATTGTTTTCTGCTAACGTGCATTCTGCAAAAATTCCTTGCTTACCGTTACCAAAAAGACTCTACCGTGAAATATGCTACCTGTAAGAAAGAAAAAGTCAGAGAATGCTAGATACTGGTGTTCTGCACCAGATTTCCGCATCCATAGACGTGGGCAACAGATGCATTACTCAGTTTCCCTTTATATTTATTTAAAAGCCGCACTGTCTATGAGTGATCCCCCATGTACTGTTTCTCAGGTTACAGCATTGCTGTGAGTATTGATAAAATGATCGTTGGGATATAGCGGTATGTGCGTGGTTTCATGGCTTCTGACTGCCAAACGAACAAAAATAATTTACTGTTACAGGGACACCACCAACATGGGCTGGATATAGCTCAGTTGGTAGAGCGCCAGTTCGTTATTCTGGAGATTGCTGGTTCGAATCCCACTCCAGTAAATTTTTCTTTATTTACTTTTCAATGGTTTAACATTCAATCAGTTTTCCTTGTGTTTTCTGCTAACGTGCTGTCGTATGCATTCTGCAGAAATTCCTTGCTTACCATTACCAAAAAGAAAACGTCCTGGCAGATGCCCTCTCAAGAGGGACAGTCATCCCTACAGAGTGGACACTCCATCATGAGGTGGTACAGATGATCTTTTATATGCATACCTACAGACCCCACATTGACCTGTTCAATGATTACTGGTGTTCTGCACCAGATTTCTGCACCCACAGACGTGGACAACAGATGCGCTACTCAGTTTCCCTTGCGGTTATTTGATGATTATATTTTTTAAAAAGCTGTATCGTCTTTGAGTGATCCCCCATGTACTGTTTCTCAGGTTACAGCATTGCTGCGAGTATCGATAAAATGATCCTTGGGATATAGTAGTATGTTCGTGGTTTCATGGTTTCTGGCTGCCGAACGAACAAAGATTATCTACTAGTATTACTAGTATTACTAGTATACTACGGACACCACCAACATGGGCTGGATATGGCTCAGTTGGTTGAGTGCCAGTACGATATTCTGGAGATTGCTGTTCGAATGTGGTTATTTGATGATAACTTACGAAATAGGACGGAGTGTTCTCCTATGCATCCCCCATATATCGCTACTCCCCAGGGTAATAGCCAAGATAGAGTAGGAACGGTGCCATGTTCCTCTCATTCTGGCCTCACCAATCATGGTTTCCCAGGCTGATCAGACTCCTAGTGTAGACTCCACTGATCCTACACCTCAGGCCAGACATCATCTCACTCCGAATCCGCATCACTGACATTACGCGCGCCTTTCGATGTAAACTGTATGTACAATGTACTATTCAGTGTATTCTGTGCTGCACATGTAGTTATTCTCAGCTCAGACGAGCGCCGACTCTTCACAGGGTTGCTCCACAACTTAACTTATTAACCGTATACATTGTAGCCAATTATTCTCGGCTGAGATGAGGGCCTACTCTTCACAGGGTTCCTCCACAACTTAACTTATTACTCGTATACATTGTAGCCATTTATTCTCGGCTGAGACGAGCGCCTACTCTTCACAGGGTTGCTCCACAACTTAACTTATTACTCGTATACATTGTAGTCAATTATTCTCGGCTGAGACGAGCACCTGCTCTTCACAGGGTTGCTCCACAACTTAACTTATTACTCGTATAACTTGTAGTCAATTATTCTCGGCTGAGACGAGCACCTACTCTTCACAGGGTTGCTCCACAACTTAACTTATTACTCGTATACATTGCAGCCAATTATTCTCGGCTGAGACGAGCGCCTGCTCTTCACAGGTTTGCTCCACAACTTAACTTATTACTCGTATACATTGCAGCCAATTATTCTCGGCTGAGACGAGCGCCTGCTCTTCACAGGGTTGCTCCACAACTTAACTTATTACTCGTATACATTGTAGTCAATTATTCTCGGCTGAGACGAGCGCCTACTCTTCACAGGGTTGCTCCATAACTTAACTTATTACTCGTATACATTGTAGTCAGTTATTCTCGGCTGAGATGAGCGCCTACTCTTCACAGGGTTGCTCCATAACTTAACTTATTACTCGTATACATTGCAGCCAATTATTCTCGGCTGAGACGAGCGCCTACTCTTCACAGGGTTGCTCCACAACTTAACTTATTGATGCAGTATACGGCAGGTAGCGCTAAAGAAGCTATTAGAGGTTGTCTGTTGATTGGAGGTAGTAGTGGTTATGCTAACACACGTTCCATCCTAGATAAACGCTTTGGTGATCCACATTTAGTGAGTGAACGCCTCATAGGAGAGTTTAAGTCAAGTAAACAAGTAAGATCTCCTCAAGATATTAGACAATTGGCCGATGATATGCAGAATGCGCTGCTTGTTCGCTCTAAGTTGAACACATTAGATGAAGTTAACCCACAAGCAGTGATACTTCAAATAATTAGTAGATTTCCTAACTATGTTCAGTTAAGGGGGAGAAAACTTGCTCTCAAGTCTAAGGATGATGATGGTCAGTGCCCAACATTTAGGAAATTGGTTGAATTTGTAGCACTATGAGTTGCCAGTGAAGTGAACGATCCTGTTTACGGCACTGTGTTTCCTAAACGCTCAGATAAGTTTAAGGGTGAACAAAGGGGATCCTCTGCAAGCCTTTCTGTATCATTATCTCAATCCAAACCTGAGAATTGTAAGCAACTGTCTAATAAGGAAACAGGGTCTTTGAAATATAAGTCATACGCTAAGCCTGAACCTCCGTGTGTACTTTGTAGTCAGTTACATCGTTTATGGCATTGTGAACAGTTTAAACGTATGAGCCCTAAGGAAAGACTGAATGTTGTTATTCATCATAAATGGTGCCATAATAGCGCTCCGCACTTGCGCTAAAAATAGTACCGGATCTCAGACAAACATTGCAACCATGCACACGTGTGTGTGTGTGGGCGCGTCCATGTACACTACATGTGTGAGACAATGTTTGTCTGACATACGGGAATTTTGTGATGTCATTAGTGCGTAACGCTATTGCCTTCTAGCATCTCACGTCACTGAACATTGTGGTAAACGTTCTGTATGTAGTGTTCAGGGTTGTGGTCAAAAACATACAATGTACATTCACTGTTATGAGGATACGTCACCAGATATTAAAGTGTCTAATGCTAGTTATTTCGATGATAGAGCTACACACATGCCTATAGTTCAGGTAACGGTTAATGGTGGATGTAAGGCGTTTACCATGCTTGATAGTGGATTGAGTAATTCGTTCTGTTCTAGAGCCCTTATTAGACGATTGGGAATTACGGGTAAATTGCATGAATGTAAACTCAGTACTTTGAATAAGTCAGGCAGTGCACACAGATTTCCAAGATTGTCAATTTAATGATTTCTTCTGAATCAGGTGAAACATTGAAGTTAGCAGTAGTGTATGTAGAAGCTTGAAAATGAGGGAATTGAGCATGCATCCTGAGGCCAATTTCACGGCGCTGCTTAGCACAAACATTTGCTAAGCATGACATTTCTGTCTTAATAAAAACACGGTTAACAATCACATTTCCATGTTTTGGTGTATCACATGTGATTGTTCTTTGGCTGTTGTTCACTGACCATGAATATCAAATGAAATTTTTAACGGTGGTATGTTTTATTGGGCAAGACATTTTTGTGGTAAGCAAATTTTTGTGCTTAGCAGCTCCATGAAATTGGCCCCTGGTCACAACATGATAAATCAGTGATAGCTTTGTGGGATCTCCTATTCCATGGAGAGATAGATCAGAACCTCTCCCTAATAATTTCATGGTAGACTCCTTGCATAAAACGCTCAAGAGAAATGACCTGTATGATAGATACAACGCTGAGATAGTTCAACTTGAAGACAAAGGATATGCAGAAGAGGTTCCTAAAAGCGAGTTAGTCAATGTAGATAGAATTTGGTATCTTCCTCATCATGCTGTAATTACAGAAAAGAAACTAGGCAAATTGAGAGTAGTCTTTGATTGTGCTAGCAAGTTTAAGGGAAAGTCCTTGAATGAACGCTGCTTACAGGGTCCTGACATGATTAATAAACTTATGCCAGTCCTCCTGCGGTTTCGGCAACACAGTATAGCTATTCAGGCAGACATACAAGCGATGTACAATCAAGTTAGAATTCCGACTAGGGATCGTGATACATTAAGATTCCTTTGGTATGCTGATGATGAATTGAAATATTATACAATGACATCTCACTTATTTGGGGGAGTGTGGTGTGCATCAAGCTCTGCATATGCCTTGCAGAAAACTGTTTCTGACATTCCTACTGCTCACCCTCAGGTCAAGAATGCTGTGAATAGATCATTTTATGTAGATGATTTACTCTGCTCGGTTGCCACACAATCTGAAGCTGAAACCATAATCCGTGAAACTCCCCAAACCCTGTCAAATGGCGGTTTTAATCTAACCAAGTTTGTTGTTAATAATGATAAGTTGCTTAGAAGAATACCTGCTGGGAAATTACTTTTCCAGGAAGCCACAGCCCATAAACTGTCATGGGATGAAGCCATCCCCTCAGATTTAGAGAGAGAATGGAATATTTGGGTTGAATTTTTGTGTATCTCTGTTGGTCACTTGATGTTTCCCTGATGCATTAAGCCACATAATTTTGAAGATGCTGCATTAGAACTTCATCATTTTTCAGACGCCAGTTCGCAAGGTTATGGTTGTGCGGTGTGTTAATAAGTTTGGTGAAATCCATGTAGAATTGGTCATAAGTAAGAATAAGGTAGCTCCTCTAAAATTGTGTACTATACCATGTTTAGAGGTGCAGGCTGCTATGGGGCCGTCCATAAAGTACGTACGCACGAAATGCAGACTTTTTTGACCCCCCCTCCCCCTCTGTACGCATGGCGTACGCAGTGGTCCCAACCCCCCTCCCCCCCTGTGCGCATACGCATTCCACATTAGGTTTTTCACTTCTCATGGTCCCTCGCATTAGCATCATTAGAATGTCACCGTATTCCGGGCCAGTACCGTTATTAGGACATCACTTTCAAATTCTGAAATGAATGACTAAAGTTTAACATGTTTTTATACATTTACAGATGGATTTTACTATTTTTTATCATGTTGAATAAGAAAAAAAGGAAAAAACAAAACAATCCCGGTGCTTTTTTCACGTTTTTTACCTCTCTTTTCGCGCGATAATGCTATGCAAAATTTTCGTTTGCGTATGGTACGCATTGGCCTTAACCCCCCCTCCTCCCCTGTACGCATGGCGTACGCATCAGTAACAACCCCCCTCCCCCTTCGTGCGTACGTACTTTATGGACGGCCCCTATTTTGGCTATCAAGTCCGACACGTTGTTGAAACGAGA
Source organism: Astropecten irregularis (assembly GCA_963971285.1). Classification (NCBI taxonomy): domain Eukaryota; kingdom Metazoa; phylum Echinodermata; class Asteroidea; order Paxillosida; family Astropectinidae; genus Astropecten; species Astropecten irregularis. Next base: position 743,943 of record OZ020247.1, on the reverse strand, counting down.
ATTGGATCTAGATTTTGCCCGCACATATTTCTGGACAGATTCTGAAATTGTCTTAAAGTACATCAGAAATGACAGTAGGAGATTTCATGTATTTGTAGGCAACAGGGTAAGCCTTATTAGGAAGTTTAGTAATCCAGAACAATGGTTTTACATTGAGTCTAAGGCGAATCCAGCAGATCTGGTTACTAGGAAAAAGACGTGTTCCAATTTGGATGTGGACATGTGGTTGCATGGACCTAACCAATTACATCTGTATAAATCTGAATGGGGTAATGAAGAAGTTAAGTCTGTCAAGCTATCAGATGATGACCCTGAGGTCAGAAAGACATCGTCTGTCACTACGTGTGAAGCCATTGTTGGGAATATATCTAAGACAGATCAAACTTTCTTGTGTAGCATTATGGATCATTACTCTTCATGATATAAGATGAAAAGAGCCGTAGCTTGGTGGATGCGATTTGTTGAGTTTGTTAAAGGGAATACTGACCCTTCGGGTAGACTTACCGTACAAGAAGTATGCAATGCTGAAACAACTCTGTTTCGTGAAAGCCAGTCAATGACATTCAGTTCAGAATTAGACAGACTACGTAAAGGCAAACCTGTAAAAATGTGTAGTTCACTCAGAAAACTAAATCCATTTCTAGATGAACAAGGTGTGCTCTGTGTTGGTGGCCGGTTGAAAGAATGTGACACTTGTAAACATCCGTACATCATATCAGGGAGTCAGTCTATTGCTAAAGGCCATCGTGAGAGATACTCATAATGTTGCCCATGTTGGCGTTGAATGGGTCCTAAGTATCATCAGAAGGAATTTTTGGATTGTTAAAGGGAGACCGTTGATTAAAAGGGTAATTAGAGCCTGTATCACTTGTAAACGTCTCTTCTCTAAACCATGTGTTCAGCAGATGGCAGATTTGCCTAAGGAATGTGTAGAATCTAACAAGCCACCATTTTCTTATGTGGGTGTAGATGTATTCGGCCCATTTCATGTTAAATATGGTAGATCTGAAGTTAAACGTTATGGCTACCTTTTTACTTGTTTAAGCCTTCGAGCCGTACACATTGAAAAGTTAGACTCGTTAGACACTAACTCCTTCCTTAATGGATTCAGACGGTTTGTGGCCCGTAGAGGCCCACCTGAAGTTGTATATTCTGATAATGGGACTAATCTAGTGGGAGGTGAATCGGACATGGTCGACCACTGACCAAACTTAGTGATGACCCCGGTGATCACTCACCTCTCACACCCAATCATCTACTTCTCTTGAGATATGGTCCTCGTATTCCACCTGGCAACTTCGATCATACTGATGTATTTCGTAGACGGTGGAGACATGTACAGCACCTAGCTAATCAGTTCTGGCATAAATGGCTGAAGTTATATTTACCAGAATTGCAGAAAAGAAAGTGGTTAGAAATAACGAAAAATCTGTCTGTGGGAGATTTGGTACTTATCTTAGATGAAATGACTCCCCGCAATCTGTGGCCATTATGACGAGTCATTGCTGTAAATTACAGCAGGGACGGACTGATCAGGTCTGTGAGAGTTAAAACCAAGACAGCAGAATTTGTGCGTCCAATAACTAAGATAGTTCTGTTGGAATCGGCTGAACAAGTATAATTCAGCTAGAAATCAGTTTGTACTGTCATGTGTTGTGGCCACAAGATCATTTTTGGCATCTTGTGTATGAAGTCATATTCTATGTGTGTTATAATGGATTATTTCTTCCTTTTCTGGTGTATTTATACCGAACTGGCACTTATGTGAATTATTTGTGTATAGATTCCTGAATTCAAACGAATATGTAAATATTCCAGTATTGCTCGTTATTACATTTTTTGGTGGCTTAATATAAGTAATTGAACTAATTGTATTGAATATGCGTGTAACCAATTCAATGGGGGGAGTGTTATCGCCTTGGATAAGTCATCCATCTTTCCGGGAAAGTTTTGGCAACATCGTTAATATATTCATTATTCAGACCCTGTTCTTAATTTGCATGTCCCCAATAGTTACATTCTTGTGTCCATTCAGCCTTATAATATGTGGTATGCTTCGATGCACCCGGGTAGGGCGTGGCAGGCAGCCCTTAGCGCACGGGTGTAGAACCTTCATTTTAGTTCCTGTCCGCGTTGCGTGTGTTTCGTTTTATTCGTAGTCAGCCTAACCCAGAAAACCGCCGTTTATCATACTACACCGTGTGTGCATTGTGGCACTTTTTCCTGTAAACGATTTGTAAATAATATATAGTTCAGTTTTCTTTATACCTTTGGCTGTGACTTATTACTCGTATACATTGTAGCCATTTATTCTCGGCTGAGACGAGCGCCTACTCCTCACAGGGTTGCTCCACAACTTAACTTATTACTCGTATACATTGTAGCCAATTATTCTCGGCTGAGACGAGCACCTACTCTTCACAGGGTTGCTCCACAACTTAACTTATTACTCGTATACATTGTAGTCAGTTATTCTCGGCTGAGACGAGCACCTTCTCTTCACAGGGTTGCTCCACAACTTAACTTATTACTCGTATACATTGTAGCCAATTATTCTCGGCTGAGATGAGCGCCGACTCTTCACAGGGTTGCTCCACAACTTAACTTATTACTCGTATACATTGTAGCCATTTATTCTCGGGTGAGACGAGCGCCTACTCTTCACAGGGTTGCTCCACAACTTAACTTATTACTCGTATACATTGTAGCCAATTATTCTCGGCTGAGACGAGCACCTACTCTTCACAGGGTTGCTCCACAACTTAACTTATTACTCGTATACATTGTAGTCAGTTATTCTCGGCTGAGACGAGCACCTTCTCTTCACAGGGTTGCTCCACAACTCAACTTATTACTCGTATACATTGTAGCCAATTATTGTCGGCTGAGACGAGCGCCTACTCTTCACAGGGTTGCTCCACAACTTAACTTATTACTCGTATACATTGTAGCCAATTATTGTCGGCTGAGACGAGCGCGGACTCCTCACAGGGTTGCTCCACAATTTATGGAGCAACCCTGTGAAGAGTCGGTGCTCGTCTCAGCCGACAATTACTACATGTGCGGCACAGTATACACTGAATAGTACATGGTACTTACAGTATACGGAAATATATATCGAAAGGCACGAGTAATGTCAGTGGTGCAGTTTCGGAGTAGAGTGGTACGGATACGGATATGGAGCAGTGACGTAGTACCTGAGGGTCACACCAATAAAGTTACCTTTTCTACAGAGGCTGCCTCCATGTCTGCATGATGGCGACGCGCCTCATCTCGGTAATAGAAGGTTACTGCATTTTAAGTCGTGGTGCAGAGAGCGATCTCTGGATCCAACCTCTGTCTGTAACAACCAATCAATCAGTGGGAGCAAGTGCCACAGCAGCATGTTGCCGCATCTACCTTCGAGCGGTATTCCTTCGGTCTCCTGATAGCCATCCCCCAGGCAGCCACGCGACCCATCCCCATCTCAGCAAAATAACTATCCATCTGATGCAACCACGTGTCATGCGGACGCCCTACCGGGCGAGTCCGACCAGTACGTTCTCTCATAGAGAGAATCCGCTTGGCAGGATCACTCGCAGGGAATCTATCCACATGACTATACGGTCACATCTGGCACTCACGTATCAGGCAGGTAATAGGTCTTATCTGACTCTCCCTGAGTAACCTCTACATACGGTCCCACCAGAGGTACCCAAGGATCCTCCTCAGAGACCCAGTACCGAGTACATTGAGTCGTCTCCCCAGGCCCCCGGTCAAGGTCCATGTCTCACAACTGTAGAGTATTAAAGACAGGCAAGACCAGGGACCTGAAGATCCAAATCTTTGTCATCTTGCATGAAAGCAAACTCCATACAGAACGGTCCAGTGATGTTATTTGGGTAAGATGAACGTAGTAGACTCCTCCCCCATAGTAGTATTGGGTCGAGTCTACTAGTGAATACTTACCCAAATAATACTCCCGCACACCTCCTCCCATTAGAGCTCTTGCAGGAGAGCACTTTTGAAAAAGAAGTGAGATTACGGGCTCGGCACTGCTAGGCATTGTGGGAATAGCTGGCGCACTCCGGTTGATCAAACTGTATTATCTAATGACACTAGGGAAATATGCATACCAGTATGTAGATGTTATTTGGGTAAAGTATTCACAAGTAGACTTGAATCACTCGACCTACACTACTATGGGGGAGGATTTTCCAGATTAATATGGTGTGAGAGGCTTTGCATGGTTGGAGATACAATTAAGTGATATTAAAGGTACAGGACAGGATTGGTAACATACCCTAACAGAAATGTTCACAGATTTACGTATAACTTTTAGGGTATGAAGATGTTGCTTGTAGAACTACACCGTTAAAATATTTCCACCTGAAATGGTGTATTTGTCCAGAAATGAGTAAAACAAAGACCGAAAACAGTTTTGATCTTGGGGTATTAAGATCAAAACCATTCTTTATGTTTTATAAGAAACAAGAGTCAGTTTTTTCACTATTTTCTTGTGAATCAGCTGTACGATTGAGCTCAAATTTGCACAGGTGTGTTTTTAATATTTTATGTATATGTTGGATAAGACAAAGTGCTGTTCTGTGACCTTTGCCAATCATTTATTATACCTTTAAGTGTACCATGCGAATGACTTTTGGGATTCTGAAAGATCTGGAGGAAATTACTTTTGGCTATTGTGATGGAACTGTCACCTGAAGATGGTTAGAGTATCAATTGCTATGTCAAGTTAATACTTCTGTTCAGAAAAGTTATTCAAATGTTCCAAAAGCATAACAATAAAGTGATGTAAAGCATGAGAACTGTTTTTCATGATGTCACGGTCACTTCCCAAAGATTAAACTCAACCAGCAACTACAGTAAATTTCAAGAGGATATTAAACTCAGCGAGAGATCCAAAAACAAAGGCGGACACAAATGAGGCACACCAAACAAGCTTTCACTCTTGTTACAATCAATTGATTCAATACAATGAATAACAAAAATGGCCCAATATGGTTTACAATCGATACTAATTATAATTATCCGGAACATTTCTGTTGGGTGGGGCGAGCAGCCGACTTAAGTACGAACCAAAAGAATAATGTTCAGAGTTCTCTGTGAGCTTGAGAGACGGTCCTGAAGGGTCCATGGGGTTCCTCTAGTAGGGTGCTCTGGATGAATCTCTTGGTTCCTTCAGCGGGGTGCTCCGGGCAAATCTCTGTCACCTGAAAGGCAGCCGTCTGTAACGGGTCCTCTCGTTACGGTGAAGCCCATGCACATCGGACGACAAAAGGTGACCTCAGGATCCAGTGACTCGGGTCTAAATCCCAAATGTTCAAAGTCGCTAACCAGACCAGGCATCACTGCTACGGTGCACAAACAAAACTCCTCGCTGTCTTTCAGCGATAAATCCCTGGTTTTGGTCTCCAGGCGTGTGCCCAAGGGGGTCGACTCCCCTTAGCTGCTTGCAGTGGGCACAATCATAGTGGATGAAATGAAGAATGAAAGGCACACCCTAAAACTGGTCCCTCGCTAGGGTGGAAATTCCAGGCTCAGTCTCTGTACACCGAAGATTCTTTCAGTTCAGTCACTTGGGAGGAAGAGTGTCAATTCGATAAAAAGAAACAATTTGCAAAATGACTTCTCGCCCCTATTGGGTTAGACTGCTCGCTCGTTTTGTTGTTTATTTGGAATTTATTAAAGGGCATGTACAACATTGGTAAAGGTGTTGATTTGTCATGGAGTAAAACCAAAATTTTCATTGAAATTGATCACTGGAAATAGTAGAAAACAATGAAAAGCCGTTGCAGTTGTTACGTCAAATTATGTGGGAATAGCTCCCTCATTTTTTTTTCTTTCCAAGATAAAAAATGTTTTGGTGTTTGGTTTTACACTTTTCTGGATAAATACAGCATTTCAGGCAAAAACATTTTTACAGTATATTTCTACCATTTCTACCTTATACCCTGTATTGTTATACGTAAATCTGTGAACGTTTCTGTTTTGGTTTGCTGCTGCAAGTTCAATTTCAAATGGCATTACGTAATGTGTGCCAGGAGCCCAATTTCATGGAATCTGTTACTGCCTGTTTTTAATGCTATGGGCACTGCTAGCTAGGGGTGCTACATGTGAAATCTTTTTCATGGAATCCGTACACAAGACTTCTCGGTTTAATAGCGAAGGATTTCTAGGGTATAAACCGTGATTGTTTTCTGCTAACGCGCTGTCATATGCATTCTGCAAAAATTCCTTGCTTATCGTTACCAAAAAGACTCTACCGTGAAATACGCTAACTGTAAGTAAGACAAAGTCAGAGAATGGCAGAGTACTGGTGTTCAGCACCAAATTTCAGCATCCATAGACGTGGGCAACAGATGTGCTATTCAGTTTCCCTTGCGGTTATTTTGATGATTATATTCATTAAAAAGCCGCACTGTCTTTGAGTGATCCCCCATGTACTGTTTCTCAGGTTACAGCATTGCTGTGAGTATTGATAAAATGATCCTTGGGATATAGTGGTGTGTGCGTGGTTTCATGGCTTCTGGCTGCCAAATGAACAAAGATAATTTACTATTACAGGGACACCACCAACATGGGCTGGATATAGCTCAGTTGGTAGAGTGCCAGTACGGTATTCTGGAGATTGCTGGTTCGAATCCCACTCCAGTAAATTTTGTCTTTATTTACTTTTCAATGGTTTAACATTCAATCAGTTTCCCTTGTGTTTTCCGCTAAAGTGCTGTCGTATGCATTCTGCAGAAATTCCTTGCTTACCGTTACTAAAAAGAAAACTCTACCGTGAGTCAGCTATCATAAGCGAAGAATTTTTGTTTACGGTAACCATGTTCCAAAACATCAGCAACGCATTGTCAGTCTTGGTGCAAAGGCCGGATGGACTGATGGCGGACCTGCACCACTCATCCCCCTTTAGCTATACCTTTCCCAATCCATCATCTCAATTTGCTGAGATGGAAGGGGTGGGACTAGTCTTAGTATCACCCATTCTACTCTGTGCCACGAACGTGTGATACATGCGTGCATGCAAAATTCCATGCAACGCGGCACATCAGCCAATCAGATCTGTTTTGAGAACATTTCTGCCAGGATTGTGATGGATGTTGATTGGTCAATTTCGCGCATCCGTGCGGCAGCAGCTATCTGCGTGATACCTGCGCTTGCCAAACGGTACGATAGTAGATGCCCCTTGATTGGTCAAAGCGTAGAGCGGTCAGTGCTGGGTTGGCTTGCATAATTAATCAGGAAATCTGCACGCATGTGATAGACGCTTGCTCACTGTACGGCGAGTGCGTCTATCGCATAGACTAGGGTGGGACATGACCTTCAGGCTGTATTTAATGCTTGCGTCATTTCCAGACATCAGTCAAGGGCAGGGAAGTACTGATCAGGTCCTACATGACTGTGGTGTCATACATAAACTGTCAGAGCGGCACCCGGTCGACCAAGCTGTGCTTACTGACCTAGCAGGTTTATCAGTGAACAATATCAAACCGCGTAGTCTTTCGTGTAGTCCACATCCCGGGCAACAAGAGCGTCCTGGCAGATGCCCTCTCAAGGGGGACAGTCATCCCTACGGAGTGGACCCTCCACCATGAGGTGGCACAGATGATCTTTATGCTTATTGACAGACCCCACATTGACCTGTTCACGTCATCCGAGAATGCCAGAGTACTGGTGTTCTGCACCAGATTTCCGCATCCACAGACGTTGGCAACAGATGCGCTACTCAGTTTCCCTTGCGATTATTTGATGATTATATTGATTAAAAAGCCGCACCATCTTTGAGTGATCCCCCATGTTCTGTTTCTCAGGTTACAGCATTGCTGCGAGTATCGATGAAATGATCCTTGGGATATAGCAGTATGTACGTGGTTTCATGGTTTCTGGCTGCTGAACGAACAAAGATTATTTACTAGTATTACTAGTATACTAGGGACACCACCAACATGGGCTGGATATGGCTCAGTTGGTAGAGTGCCAGTACGGTATTCTGGAGATTGCTGGTTCAAATTCCACTCCAGTAAATTTTTCTTTATTTCAATGGTTGAACATTCAATCAGTTTCCCTTGTGGTTATTTGATAAAAATGGGACGGCATGTTCTCCTACCCCATCCCCCCCCCCCCCATATCGCTACTCCCCAGGGTTATGACCAAGATGAAATAGTGCCATGTTCTTCTCATCGCCCCGTTCTGTCCTCACCAATCATGGTTTCCCAGGCTGAGCAGACTCCTAGTGTAGACTCCACTGATCCTGTCTCTCAGGCGGGACATCATCTCACAGCCGAGTTCAGGGCTCATGCATCTGAAACCGGAGGACTTTCACCTGACATGCAGGCCTCTCTGTAACGAACATTCCAGGCAGCAGGCCTTTCTACAGGTAACGGGTGCAACCCTCTGCCGAGCATTAATATGCATCAGGTACTACGTCACTGCTCCGTATCCGTACCACTCTACTCCGAATCCACATCACTGACATTATGCGCGCCTTTCGATATATATTTCCGTATACTGTATGTACAATGTACTATTCAGTGTATTCTGTGCCGCACATGTAGTTATTCTCGGCTGAGACGAGCGCCTACTCTTCACAGGGTTGCTCCACAACTTACATGTAATTTTACTCGTATACATTGTAGCTAGTTATTCTCGGCTAAGACCAGCGCAGACTCTTCACAGGGTTGCTCCATAACTTAACTTATTACTCGTATGCATTGTAGCCAATTATCCTTGGCTGAGATGAGCGCCTACTCTTTACAGGGTTGCTCCACAACTTAACTTATTACTCATATGCATTGTAGCCAATTATTCTTGGCTGAGATGAGCACCTGCTCTTCACAGGGTTGCTCCACAACTTAACTTATAACTCGTATACATTGTAGTCAATTATTCTCGGCTGAGACGAGCGCCTACTCCTCACAGGGTTGCTCCACAACTTAACTTATTACTCGTATACATTGTAGCCAATTATTCTCGGCTGAGACGAGCGCCTACTCTTCACAGGGTTGCTCCACAACTTAACTTATTACTCGTATACATTGTAGTCAATTATTCTCGGCTGAGACGAGCGCCTACTCTTCACAGGGTTGCTCCACAACTTAACTTATTACTCGTATACATTGTAGTCAATTATTCTCGGCTGAGACGAGCGCCTACTCTTCACAGGGTTGCTCCACAACTTAACTTATTACTCGTATACATTGTAGCCAGTTATTCTCGGCTGAGACGAGCGCCTACTCTTCACAGGGTTGCTCCACAACTTAACTTATTACTCGTATACATTGTAGCCAGTTATTCTCGGCTGAGACGAGCGCCTACTCTTCACAGGGTTGCTCCACAACTTAACTTATCACTCGTATACATTGTAGTCAATTATTCTCGGCTGAGACGAGCGCCTACTCTTCACAGGGTTGCTCCACAACTTAACTTATTACTCGTATACATTGTAGCCAATTATTCTCGGCTGAGACGAGCGCCTACTCTTCACAGGGTTGCTCCACAACTTAACTTATTACTCGTATACATTGTAGCCAATTATTCTCGGCTGAGACGAGCGCCTACTCTTCACAGGGTTGCTCCACAACTTAACTTATTACTCGTATACATTGTAGTCAATTATTCTCGGCTGAGACGAGCGCCTACTCTTCACAGGGTTGCTCCACAACTTAACTTATTACTCGTATACATTGTAGCCAATTATTCTCGGCTGAGACGAGCGCCTACTCTTCTCAGGGTTGCTCCACAACTTAACTTATTACTCGTATACATTGTAGCCAATTATTCTCGGCTGAGACGAGCGCCTACTCTTCACAGGGTTGCTCCACAACTTAACTTATTACTCGTATACATTGTAGTCAATTATTCTCGGCTGAGACGAGCGCCTACTCTTCACAGGGTTGCTCCACAACTTAACTTATTACTCTTATACATTGTAGCCAATTATTCTCGGCTGAGACGAGCGCCTACTCTTCACAGGGTTGCTCCACAACTTAACTTATTGATGCAGTATACGGCAGGTAGCGCTAAAGAAGCTACTAGAGGTTGTCTGTTGATTGGAGGTACATGTAGTAGTGGTTATGCTAACACACGTTCCATCCTAGATAAACGCTTTAGTGATCCACATTTAGTGAGTGAACGCCTCATAGGAGAGTTAAAGTCAAGTAAACAAGTAAGATCTCCTCAAGATATTAGACAATTGGCCGATGATATGCAGAATGCGCTGCTTGTTCTCTCTAAGTTGAACACATTAGATGAAGTTAACCCACAAGCAGTGATACTTCAAATAATTAGTAGATTTCCTGACTATGTTCAGTTAAGGTGGAGAAAACTTGCTCTCAACTCTTAGGATGATGATGGTCAGTACCCTACATTTAGGAAATTGATTGAATTTGTAGCACTATGAGTTGCCAGTGAAGTGAACGATCCTGTTTACGGCACTGCATTTCCTAAACGCTCAGATAAGTTTAAGGGTGAACAAAGGGGACTCTCTGCAAGCCTTTCTGTATCATTATCTCAATCCAAACCTGGGAATTGTAAGCAACCTTCTAATAAGGAAACAGGGTCTTTGAAATATAAGTCATACGCTAAGCCCGAACCTCCATGTGTACTTTGTAGTCAGTAACATCGTTTATGGCATTGTGAACAGTTTAAACGTATGCGCCCTAAGGAAAGATTGAATGTTGTTATTCATCATAAATGGTGCCATAATAGCGCTCTGCACTTGCGCTAAAAATAGTACCGGATCTCAGACAAACATTGCAACCATGCACATGTGTGTGCGTGGGCGCGTCCATGTACACTACGTGTGTGAGACAGCGTTTGTCTGACCTAGGGAATTTTGTGATGTCATTCGTGCGGAACGCTATTGCCTTCTAGCATCTCACGTCACTGAAAATTGTGGTAAACGTTCTGTATGTAGTGTTCAGGGTTGTGGTCAAAAACATACAATGTACATTCACTGTAATGAGGATACATCACCAGATATTAAAGTGTCTAATGCTAGTTATTTCAATGATAGAGCTACACACATGCCTATAGTTCAGGTAACGGTAAATGGTGGATGTAAGGCGTTTACCATGCTTGATAGTGGATCGAGTAATTCGTTCTGTTCTAGAGCCCTTATTAGACGTTTGGGAATTACGGGTAAATTGCATGAATGTTAACTCAGTACTTTGAATAAGTCAGGCACACAGATTTCCGAGATTGTCAATTTAATGATTTCTTCTGAATCGGGTGAAACATTGAAGATAGCAGCAGTGTATGTAGTTGATGAAATACCAGCTAAGAACGCACCCATGGACTTAGCAGCTCATGCCTACCTCGGTGGGATAGGCCCTATGCCAGCTTATGAACGCCATGATGTAGTAGTTGATTTGCTCATGGGTCAAGATAACGCCGAGGCACTCATACCGATAGAAGTTAGACGAGGAAGCTCAGGGCAGCCTTTTGCTGTGCGTACCTTTGGGGTGGTGCCTTAATGGACGGTCCCCTATGAATGTGCCTAATCGTAGAGTTGTATCTAATTTTATTTCAGCCACATCTATCAATGATGACGTTTCTCATTTATGGAAGCTAGAAAATGAGGGATTTGAGCATGCATCCTGGTCACAACATGATAAATCTGTGATAGCTTTGTGGGATCAAGAACATAGGAAGACTGGTAGTCATTACGAGCTCCCTATTCCATGGAGAGATAGATCAGAACCTCTCCCTAATAATTTCATGGTAGCCAAATCTAGGTTAGACTCCTTGCATAAAACGCTCAAGAGAAATGACCTGTATGATAGATACAACGCTGAGATAGTTAAACTTGAAGACAAAGGATATGCAGAAGAGGTTCCTAAAAGCGAGTTAGTCAATGTAGATAGAATTTGGTATCTTCCTCATCATGCTGTAATTACAGAAAAAAAACCAGACAAATTGAGAGTAGTCTTTGATTGTGCTAGCAAGTTTAAGGGAAAGTCCTTGAACGAACGCTGCTTACAGGGTCCTGATATGATTAATAAACTTTTGCCAGTCCTCCTGCGGTTTCGGCAACACAGTATATAGCTATTCAGGCAGACATACAAGCGATGTAAAATCAAGTTAGAATTCCGACTAGGGATCGTGATGCATTAAGATTCCTTTGGTATGCTGATGATGAATTGAAATATTATAGAATGGCATGTCACTTATTCGGGGGAGTGTGGTGTGCATCAAGCTCTGCATATGCCTTGCAGAAAACTGTTTCTGACATTCCTACTGCTCACTCTCTGGTCAAGAATGCTGTAAATAGATCATTTTATGTAGATGATTTACTCTGCTCGGTTGCCACAGAATCTGAAGCTGAAACCATAATCCGTGAAACTCCCCAAACCCTGTCAAATTGCGGTTTCAATCTAACCAAGTTTGTTGTTAATAATGATAAGTTGCTTAGAAGAATACCTGAGGAATGTAGAGCCAAGGAGTTTTGTGAGTTGGGTTCTCAATCTGAAAGTGAGGCCTTAGGAATTAAATGGAAAGTTTCATCAGATGAATTCTTTTTCATAGCAGAACAAGACTTACGTGGCATGCTAAGTAGAAGGAAGATGCTTAGTATAGTATCGTCCATTTTGGACCCTCTTGGTTTATTAGGTCCCCTGGTGCTTGCTGGGAAATTACTTTTCCAGGAAGCCACAGCCCATAAACTGTCATGGGATGAAGCCATCCCCTCAGATTTAGAGAGAGAATGGAATATTTGGGTTGAATCTTTGCATATCTCTGTTGGTCACTTGAGGTTTCCCCGATGCATTAAGCCACTTCATCATTTTTCAGACGCCAGTTCGCAAGGTTATGGTTGTGCGGTGTGTTAATAAGTTTGGTGAAATCCATGTAGAATTGGTCATGAGTAAGAATAAGGTAGCTCCTCTAAAATTGTGTACTATACCACGTTTAGAGTTGCAGGCCGCTATGGGGCCGTCCATAAAGTACGTACACACGAAATGCCGACTTTTTTGACCCCCCCTCCCCCTGTGTACGCATGGCGTACGCAATGGTCCCAACCCCACCCCCCCTCCTCCCCCCCTGTACGCATACGCATTCCACATTAGGTTTTTCACTTCTCGTGGTCCCTTGCTTTAGTATCATTAGAATGTCACCGTATTCCGGGCCGGTACCGTTATTGGGACGTCACTTTAAAATTCTGAAATGAATGACTAAAGTTTAACAGGTTTTTATACATTTACAGATAGATTTTACTATTTTTTATCATGTTGAATAAGAAAAAAAGGAAAAAACAAAACAATCCCTGTGCTTTTTCCACGTTTTTCTACCTCTCTTTGGGCGATAATGCTATGCAAAATTTTCGTTTGCGTACGGTACGCATTGGCTTTAACCCCCCCTCCCCCCCTGTACGCATGCCGTACGCATCGGTAACAACCCCCCTCCCAAACCTCCCCCACCCCCCCTTCGTACATACGTACTTTATGGAGGGCCACTATTTTGGCTATCAAGTCCGACACGTTGTTGAAACGAGAATTGGATTTAGCTTTTGCCCTTACATATTTCTGGACAGATTCTGAAATTGTTTTAAAGTACATCAGAAATGACAGTAGGAGATTTCATGTATTTGTAGGCAACAGAGTATTATTATTATTATTATTATTTATTTGACCAACAAGAGCAAATACAAACAAAAAGCGGAAAAACACAAAACATAAACACTTAAATAAATAAATGCAAAACTGACACAAAAATTAACTTAACAGAAATATAAAACAGAGACAGTGTTACAGGGAGCCATAATCAAGTACAAGACAAAATCAGAGACATGAGAGTCAAATGCCATTCAGTTCAGAATTAGACAGACTACGTAAGCCTTATTAGGGAGTTTAGTAATCCCGAACAATGGTTTTACATTGAGTCTAAGGCGAATCCAGCAGATCTAGTTAGTAGGAAAAAGACGTGTTCCAATTTGGACGTGGACATGTGGTTGCATGTGCCTAACAAATTACATCTGTATAAATCTGAATGGGGTAATGAAGAAGTTAAGTCTGTCAAGCTATCAGATGATGACCCTGAGGTCAGAAAGACATCGTCTGTCACTACGTGTGAAGCCATTGTTGGGAATATATCTAAGACAGATCAAACTTTCTTGTGTAGAATTATGGATCATTACTCTTCATGGTATAAGATGAAAAGAGCCGTAGCTTGGTGGATGCGATTTATTGAGTTTGTTAAAGGAAATACTGACCCTTTGGGTAGACTTACCGTACAAGAAGTACGCAATGCTGAAACAATTCTGATTCGTGAAAGCCAGTCAATGACATGCAGTTCAGAATTAGACAGACTACTGAAAGGCAAACCTGTAAAAATGTGTAGTTCACTCAGAAAACTAAATCCATTTCTAGATGAACAAGGTGTGCTCTGTGTTGGTGGCCGGTTGAAAGAATGTGACACTTGTAAACATCCGTACATCATATCAGGGAGTCAGTCTATTGCAAAAGGCCATCGTGAGAGATACTCATAATGTTGCCCATGTTGGCGTTGAATGGGTCCTAAGTATCATCAGAAGGAATTTCTGGATTGTTAAAGGGAGACCGCTGATTAAAAGGGTAATTAGAGCCTGCATCACTTGTAAACGTCTCTTCTCTAAACCATGTGTTCAGCATATGGCTGATTTGCCTCAGGAACGTGTAGAATCTAACAAGCCACCATTTTCTTATGTGGGTGTAGATGTATTCGGCCCATTTCATGTTAAATATGGTAGATCTGAAGTTAAACGTTATGGCTGCCTTTTTACTTGTTTAAGCCTTTGAGCCGTACACATTGAAAAGTTAGACTCGTTAGACACTAACCCCTTCCTTAATGGATTCAAGCGGTTTGTGGCCCGTAGAGGCCCACCTGAAGTTGTATATTCTGATAATGGGACTAATCTAGTGGGAGGTGAATCGGAGTTGAGGAATAGCATCAAAGGTCTTTCTCAACAGACTATCAGTGCCTATGCCATTAAGGAGAACATGGTTTGGAATTTTATCCCCCCACACGCACCTCACATGGGAGGCGTCTGGGAACGTATGATTGGTACTGTCAAAAGAGTCATGGTTGCTGTCCTTCCAAGAACTGTTACACTTACTGATGAAATTCTGGAAACTGTATTTTGTGAAGCAGAAAGTATTGTTAACGGTCCACCACTGACCAAACTTAGTGATGACCCTGGTGATCACTCACCTCTCACACCCAATCATCTACTACTCTTGAGATATGGTCCTTGTATTCCACCTGACAACTTCTATCATACTGATGTATATCGTACACGGTGGAGACATGTACAGCACCTAGCTAATCAGTTCTGGCATAAATGGCTGAAGTTATATTTACCACAATTGCAGAAAAGATCTAAGTGGTTAGAAATAACGAAAAATCTGTCTGTGGGAGATTTGGTACTTATCTTTGATGAAATGACTCCCCGCAATATGTGGCCATTAGGATGAGTCGTTGCTTTAAATTACAGCAGGGACGGACTGATGAGGTCTGTGAGAGTTAAAACCAAGACAACAGAATTTGTGCGTCCAATAACTAAGATAGTTCTGTTGGAATCCGCTGAACAAGTATAATTCAGCTAGAAATCAGTTTGTACTGTCATGTGTTGTGGTGACAAGATCATTTTTGGCATGTTGTGTATGAAGTCATATTCTATGTGTGTTATAATGGATTATTTCTTCCTTTTCTGGTGTATTTATACCGAACTGGCACTTATGTGAATTATTTGCGTATTGATTCGTGAATTCAAACGAATACGTAAATATTCCAGTATTGGTTGTTATTACATTTTTTGGTGGCTTAATATAAGAGACGAGCGCCTACTCTTCACAGAGTTGCTCCACAACTGAACTTATTACTCGTATACATTGTAGTCAGTTATTCTCGGCTGAGACGAGCGCCTACTCTTCACAGGGTTGCTCCACAACTTAACTTATTACTCGTATACATTGTAGTCAGTTATTCTCGGCTGAGACGAGCGCCTACTCTTCACAGGGTTGCTCCACAACTTAACTTATTACTCGTATACATTGTAGTCAGTTATTCTCGGCTGAGACGAGCGCCTACTCTTCACAGGGTTGCTCCACAACTTAACTTATTACTCGTATGCATTGCAGCCAGTTATTCTCGGCTGAGACAAGCGCCTACTCTTCACAGGGTTGCTCCACAACTTAACTTATTACTCGTATACATTGTAGTCAATTATTCTCGGCTGAGACGAGGGCCTACTCTTCACAGGGTTGCTCCACAACTTAACTTATACTCGTATACATTGTAGTCAATTATTCTCGGCTGAGATGAGCGCCTACTCTTCACAGGGTTGCCCCACATCTTAACTTATTACTCGTATACATTGTAGTCAATTATTCTCGGCTGAGACGAGCGCCGACTCTTCACAGGGTTGCTCCACACCTTAACTTATTACTCGTATACATTGTAGTCAATTATTCTCGGCTGAGACGAGCGCCGACTCTTCACAGGGTTGCTCCACACCTTAACTTATTACTCGTATACATTGTAGTCAATTATTCTCGGCTGAGACGAGCGCCGACTCTTCACAGGGTTGCTCCACACCTTAACTTATTACTCGTATACATTGTAGTCAGTTATTCTCGGCTGAGACGAGCGCCGACTCTTCACAGGGTTACTCCACACCTTAACTTATTACTCGTATACATTGTAGTCAATTATTCTCGGCTGAGACGAGCGCCGACTCTTCACAGGGTTGCTCCACACCTTAACTTATTACTCTTATACATTGTAGTCAATTATTCTCGGCTGAGACGAGCGGCGACTCTTCACAGGGTTGCTCCACACCTTAACTTATTACTCGTGTACATTGTAGCCAATTATTCTCGGCTGAGATGAGCGCTTACTCTTCACAGGGTTGCTCCACACCTTAACTTATTACTCGTATACATTGTAGTCAATTATTCTCGGCTGAGACGAGCGCCGACTCTTCACAGGGTTGCTCCACACCTTAACTTATTACTCGTTTACATTGTAGCCAATTATTCTCGGCTGAGACGAGCGCCTATACTCTTCACAGGGTTGCTCCACAACTGAAGTTAACTTATTTTGCAGTAAATTATTCTCGGCTGAGCTGAGATGAGCGCTTACTCTTCACAGGGTTGCCCCCATCTTAACTTATTACTCGTATACATTGTAGCCAATTATTCTCGGCTGAGACGAGCGCCTACTCTTCACAGGGTTGCTCCACACTCATGAAGCTCACTCATTTGATGATTATATTGATTAAAAAGCTGCACTGTCTATGAGTGATCTCCCATGTACTGTTTCTCAGGTTACAGCATTGCTGTGAGTATTGATAAAATGATGCTTGGGATACAGCAGTATGTGCATGGTTTCATGGCTTCTGACTGCCAAATGAACAAAGATAATTTACTAGTATTACAGGGACACCACCAACATGGGCTGGATATAGCTCAGTTGGTTGAGTGCCAGTACGGTATTCTGGAGATTGCTGGTTCAAATCCCACTCCAGTAAATATTTCTTTATTTACTTTTCAATGGTTTAACATTCAATCAGTTTCCCTTGTGGTTATTTGATGATTACTTATGAAATGGGACAGCGTGTTCTCCTATGCATCCCCCCATATCGCTACTCCCCAGGGTAATAACCAAGATAGAGCAGGAACGGCGCCATATTCTTCTCATCGCCCGTTCTGGCCTCACCAATCATGGTTTCCCAGGCTGATCAGACTCCTATTGTAGACTTCACTGATCCTGCCCCTCAGGCCAGACATCATCTCACAGCCGAGGTCAGGGATCATGCATCTGAAACCTGAGGATCTTCACCTGACATGTATGCCTCTCTGCAACGAACATTCCAGGCAGCAGGCCTGTCTACAGAGGCTGCCGCCATGGCTGCAGGAGGGCGACATGCCTCAACCCGGCAATAGCAGGTTACTGCATTTTAAGTTGTGGTGCAGTGAGCGTTCTCTGGATCCAACGACAGTCTGTAACAACCAATCAATCAGTGGGAGCGTGTGCCGTGACAGCACATTGCTGCATCTACCTTCGAGCGGTACTCCTTCGGTCTCCTGATAGCCATCCCCCAGACAGCCACGTGACCTATCCCCATCTCAGCAAAATAAAGATCTATAAAGGGTCATGTGGATGCTCTACTTGGCAAGTCCTACCAGTAGGTTCTCTCAAAGAGAGAATCCGCCTGTCAGGATTGCTTGCAGGGAATCTAGCCACATGACTATACGGTCGCATCTGTACCTTACGTATCAGGCAGGTAATAGGTCTCATCTGACTCTCCCTGAGTAACCTCTACATACGGTCCCACCAGAGGTACCCAAGGATCCTCCTCAGAGACCCAGTACCAAGTACATTGAGCATCCCCAGGCCCCCAGTCAATTGGTCCATGTCTCACAACCATAGAGTAAGATAGGCAAGACCAGGGACCTGAAGATCCAAATCTTTGTCCTCTTGCACAGATATAGCAAATTCCATGCGGACCGGTCCAGTGATGTTATTTGGGTAAAATGAACGCTGTAGACTCCTCCCCCATAGTAGTATTGGGTCAAGTCTACTAGTGAATACTTACCCAAATAATACTCCAACCCATCTCCTCTTATTTTGGCTCTTGCTGGAGAGCACTTTTGAAAATGAAGAGATATTACGAGCCCTGCACTGCTAGGCATTGTGGGAATAGCGGACGCACTCTCGTTGATCAAACTTAGCATATTATCTAACAACACTAGGGAAATATGCATATGTAGATGTTATTTGGGTAAAGTATTTACATGTAGACTTGCCCCACACTACTGTGGGGGAGGATTATACAGATTAATATGATGTGAGAGGCTTTGCATGGTTGGAGATACAATTAAGTGATATTAAAGGTACAGGACAGGATTGGTAACATACCCAAACAGAAATCTACACAGATTATGTATAACTTTCAGGGTATGAAGTGGTGCTGGTAGAAACATACCGTTAAAATATTTCCGCCTGAAATGGTATATTTATCCAGAAATTAGTAAAACATAGACCGAAAACAGTTTTGATCTCAGGGTAAGATCAAAACTATTCCTTATGTTTTATAAGAAAAATAGTTTTTTTCGCTATTTTCTTGTGACTCAACTGTACGATTGAGCTCAAATTTTCACAGGTATGTTATTTTATGTACATGTTGGATAAGACAAAGTGCTGTTCTGTGACCTTTACCATGTATTATACCTTTAAGTGTACCGCGCAAATGACGTTTGGGAATTGGACGATTTTGAAAGATCTGGAGGAAATTACTTTTGGCTATTGTGTTGTGACTGTCACTTGAAGATGGTTAGAGTATCAGCCACTAGGTCAAGTTATAAATACATCTGGTCAGAAAAGTGCATGGTGCAATACCATAACAATATACATGAAGTGATGTAAAGCATGAGAACTGTTTTTCATGATGTCATGGTCACTTCCCAAAGATGAAACTCAACCCGCAAGGACGGTAAATTTCAAGAGGATTTTATCTCGGTGAGAGAACCAAAAACAAAGACGGACACAAATGAGGCACACAAACAAGCTTTCACTCTTGTTAGAATCAATAGATTCAATTTAATGAATAACAAAAAATTACTCAATTCCTTTTTTACAATTGATACTACTAATAATTACCTAAGAAATTTCTGTTGGGCGGGGCGAGCAGCCGACTTAAATATGAACCAAAAGAATAATGTTCAGAGTTCTCTGCGAGCCTGGGAGATGGTACTGAAGGGTCCATGGGGTTCCTCTAGTAGGGTGCTCTGGATGAATCTCTGTCACCTGAAAGTCCACCGTCTGTAACGGGTCCTCTCGTTACGGCGAAGCCCATGCACATCGGACGAAAAAAGGTGGACTTAGGATCCAAGGATCTTAGGACTCGGGTCCAAACCCCAAATGTTAAAAGTCGGCAACAAGACCAGGCATCACTTCTACGGTGCACAAACAAAACTCCTCGCTATCTACCAGCGATGGATTCCTGGTCTTGGTCTCAAGGGGGTCGACTCCCTTAGCTGCTTGCAGTGGGCACAATCGTAGTGGATGAAATGAAGGATGAAATGCACACCTTAAAACTGGTCCCACGCTAGGGCAGAAATTCCAGGCTCGGTCTTGCAGTTCAGTCAATTTGGAGTAAAAGTGTCGATCTGACAAAAAGAAACAATTTGCAAAATGACTGCTCGCCCCTATTGGGTTAGACTGCTCATCCATTTTGTTGTTTGTTTGGAAATTACTTAAAAGGCATGTACAACATTGATTGGTAAAGGTGTTGATTTGTCATGGAGTAAAACCAAACTTGTGAAATTTTCAGTGAAATTGATCACAGAAAATAGTAGAAAACAATGAAAAGCCGTTGCAGATGTTACGCCAAATTGTGTGGGAATAGCGCTCTCATTTTTTTATCTTTCCAAGATAAAAATCTTGTGGTGTTTGGTTTTACACTTTTTTGAGTAAATACAGCATATTTCATGCAGAAACATTTTTACAGTTTATTTCTACCATTACTATCTTATACCCTGTATTGTTATACGTAAATCTGTGAACGTTTCTGTTTTGGTTTGTTACCAATGTTGTATATGCCCTTTAAACTATTCTACTCACTTTACTTACAATAAAATAAACACTAATAATGATACTTTTACATCTTACCAATTTTTGCATGAGAATTTTGGACTGAGGAAGATGTACCAAACTGCCTAGACTGAATGATGCTTCAACTGTTACATCCAGGTCCTGATGTTTATCTTGAGGTATGTATCCTGCCCAATGGATTCATTGTTTTTTGTACAAAGTAGCCTATTACCCTTTTCACACTACAAAATCTTCGGGTTATCTCGGGTTCAAGGCAAATCTTAACCCTGAGATTAAAGTGGTTGCTATGGCGCATTCACATTACACTTTTTCAGCCCCGGGTTAAGGAAAAATAAATGGCTGTTACCCCGGGGTTCGTTAACCCTGCTCACGACCAGGGTTAAGGATGGCAATCTCAGGGTTAACGGCCTAAACCCGGGGTTAGTATTGTAGTGTGAAACTGAGCAGGGTTAGGGGCAGTAAGGCGGACAACATGTTGCGTAGTGCTAGTGACGTGTCCCTTTTTGATCTTGCTCACATTCATCATGCTACAGGACTGTGCTAAATGCTTGCGTAACCCACAGCACAGGATCGCAGTTGTTGCAGCTTGTAAAAATCAAAACAGACAGACCTCTGCCTTCTTGCCCGATGAAGACGTTTCTGGTCACAACATCATCACCAGAACTGCGACCGATTACGCTTCCATATCGCCCGACACCATTTTCAGCTAGAGCTTGCTTATACTGGCCGATAATTATGTAAAAGCATTGCCAGACCAGTCAGCACACTCCGAAAGTCCACCTAGCCCGTGCAAAACCCTGCTTGTAGTATGAATATGCATGGTGTTACCCGGGGGCAGTGTTGCCCCGGGTTTACAACAACTCTGCGTTAACGAAACAAGTGGGAACGCATCTCAGGGTTTATGCATCCCGGGGTAAGAAAACTTTAACCCGGGGCAGCAAATCTCGGGGTTAAGCAATTTGTAGTGTGAAAAGGGTACTAGATGACTTCTCTGCGAGCATGGATAAAATGATCCTTGGGTTATGGTGGTGTGTGAGTGGTTTCATGGCTTCTGAGTGCCACATGAACAAAGATAATTTACTATTTGGGTCACCACCAACATGGGGCTGGAAAACTCAATTGATAGAGCGCCTGTATGGTATTCAGGAGGTCGCTGGTTCGAATCACGCTCCAGTCAATTTTTCTTTGTTCACATTCCAATGCCAAATTCAGTCAGTTTCCCTTGTGGTTATTTGATGATAACTCTTTAAAAAGTGGTAGTTCTGGAAGAAGTACAGGCATTGCAGTCGGCTCTTGTTAATATGAAAACAGGTTGAATGAAATTCCAGCTATAACAAGACATCTCTTTGGTCCCAACAAAACAGTGAACATTTCTTTAGGGAGAAATGTGCTGAAGATGAAACCGGACAGTACAAACATTTGCTTACAATTTGCCTACAAGGTTAATTTAATAACCCATTGCCCCAAAAGGGCATTTTGAACAACCTACATGACCTAATAATCCAATGATAGCCAACTGTAACTTACTGAATAGCCACTATTATTATAATTGTTGATGGCCAACCCCCTGGCCATCTCCTTAAAGGTACTATCACACTTTGGTTGCATACTGAAACAGAAATCTTCACAGATTTACCTATAACTTACAGGGTATAAAGATGGTGATGGTAGAAACATACCGCTAACAATATCTGCCTGATATGCTGCATTCATCCATAAAGGAGTAAAACCAATAAGCCAAAACAATTTTGACCATAATTTTGATCTTTTAATTATAAGAAATAATGAGGAAAGGATTGTTTAAGAACTGTGGCCGTTTTTCACTTTTTTCTCAAAAAGTGGGCATCGTATGGGACTGAAATTTTCACAGATGACTGTTACTGTATCTTCCTTGATATGTTTGCTCATCAATCTGCATTTCTTTGACAAAATCCAAAGTATGTAATAACCTTTAAAATGAGTCCCCGCCAAACATGTGGCATTACAATTTGTTGTAAATTCTTACAAGTTAAAAGGTTGAATTTGAGTCAATACTTAACATATTTTTGGCACTCTTTCCTTGTCTACAGGTCTTTACTGTGTGGACAAGTTCAGACATATCGGTATGTTACAACTCCTACCTGCATGGATGTACTAGACCCCAGCTTCTGTGAGGGAATGTTGCCCCAGCTTACATCAACGTGGATAAACATTTGAAAATTAGTTTCGTTGAGACATTTTTCTGGGTTGACTTGCTCACCTACTTTCCCTTTGGACATAAGTATTTATCCTGATAATCATAATAATATCAGTGTGTATTCGTAGTGTGAGTTTGTCTATTAACTTTGGTTTTTACCAGCGTGCTCATTTATTATGTCAAGGCTTATATTTATTGTGTAATCTTTTTACATATGTGTATAAATGTATTTTTTTTTATATGTAACCATAATAATCATTCAACCTTTGGATTCAACCAAGTGGATGAAGAAACTGGTCAGAATAATTATAATAAAAATAATAATTAAAGGTGCACTTACTATCCCACTTTGGTAGAATACCAAAATGTCCACAGGTTTACCTTTAACTTACAGGGTTTAAAGATTGCTATGGTAAAAAATACTGTTATTAAAAATGTTTCCACCTGAAATGCTGTATTTATCCAGAAATAAGTGAAACACAAGACCGAAAAACAGTTTTGATATCTGAGATCAAAATCTCACAATTACAATTATATTTACAATTTTTCATAACAATTATTGAAATGGTTTTCACTTTTTTCTACTATTTCCAATGATCAATTGAGCTGAAAATTTCACAGGCACTTCATGACAAATCAAGTTATGAACAGACCGCAGCTGTTCTGTCCATTATCAAAGTATATTGATAGTACCGTTAAGGCATTTATTTAGCATTCTTACACAAGTGGTATCAATGCTATTTTTATCCCTGATCATCGGACCCATTTACATTCCTGAAACAATCTCAGCTCCCTGGGGAGTATACAGCCCCTAGCTGCCTGCAAAGCGCGCAGGGCTAATCAAACACACAAAGCCATCTCTACCCTCACAGGTACCCATTTACAACTGGGTAAAGAGGTGCAATATGTGATCAAGCATCTTGCCCCAGGCCAGGATGCTAGCACCACTAGCCCATGGTTGGATTCGAACCCACAATCTGTAGATTGACCTCAAGGTCTTGAGTACGACACGCCCAGTAGTGTAGACACGTCCCCAGACCTGGGGGTATGATCCTGTAGCTGGATCGTATGTTGTGTGTGTTTTACACAGTCATGCAGCCGGTACCAGCCTCCATGGTACCAGGCAGGCTAAATGTAAGTCATGTAACTAGTCGAGTGGCACCGTGCTTTTAGTGCACATGCATAGTCAACAGCCAGTTGTACATGGGTCTGGATCTGAGCATAGTGGTGTATATGGACCCTGTTTACGGGTCTAGGTCTATAGGCTTATATCATGTAAGATGTGCGTTGAAATCTGGATGATGATGCAACATTGCATGTGCACTAAACAACAAGCCTTGACCTCAGACAACATGGCCTTGGCCTCACCCTTGAATGCTCGTGAGTAACTCGGCCTTGGCCTTGGCCTTGAATGCTCGTGAGTAACTCGGCCTTTGCCTCTGTCTTGAATGCTCGTGAGTAACTCAGCCACACTCTTCTTGCTGTCGGTCGCGGAGCGACAAAGACGGCCTTCATGAAACTACTTGACAGCAGCTCTCCACTCATTTTTCTGCTGTGCCAGGGGGGCTAACCACTTTGGCTATAGGTTCCGTTGTTTCATGTTCCTTTTAATAATGTCTTTGAAGCGCAGGCGTGGGCGTCCTCTCGTCCTTGTGCCTTCGCATAGCTGAGAGTAGAGGTATCCATTTACACCTGGGTGAAGAGGAGCAGTATGTGACAAAGTATCTTGCCCAAGGATGCAAGCACCACTTAACCCATGGCTGGATTCTCACCCACAATCTGTAGATTGACCACAAGATTTTGAGTACGACACGCCCAGTAGTGTAGACACGTCCCCAGACCTGGATGCGCGTGGTGACCAAGCTAGAACAGGAGTATTGCAAAGTCCTCCTCATAGCTCCATTCTGGCCCCGTCAGCCTTGCTTTCAGAGGCTGACGAAATTTCTAGTTCATCGGCCAGTAAATTCTTCCACAGAGAGCGGACATTCTGCTCCAGCCGAGCTTGGGTTTTCTTCACCCGGCTCTGCAGGATCTCCACTTGACGTGTTGGGTGCAAGCAATCCCTCCGCGCAGCTGGCTTTTCTCAGCAAGCTGCGGCTATTGCAGCCTGCAGCCGCAGGGCTTCCACCAGGAAAATCTACGACAGCAGATTACGTCATTTTTCCGATCGGTGCCGAATCCGATCTCTGCATCCCCCTAATACTTCTGTAGGGGAGGTTGCAGATTTTCTGGTGTACCGGTACATCTTTCAGAGTGACCTCGCGTCCTCCACGATTAAGATTTATCGGTCAGCCATAGCGGCTGCCCACAGAAGCACCCGGATGGGTCCTCTGTGTCGGACAACCAGGCCCTTCACCAGTTGCTCAGGGGTATGTTTGTTTCACGACCCCCAACACGCAGGCCTGTCCCTGCTTGGGACCTATTCGGCGTGTTGGCCGCACTTTCTAGCCCCCCGTTCGAACCCTTGGGTGGTTCCACCATGTTGCCCTTGTCAATGAAGGTTGCCTTCCTATTGGCCGTGGCTACATCCACACGACGTAGCGAACTTCAATCCCTCAGGATAGAGCCGGGCCACATCCGATGGGAGCCAGGAGGTGTCCGCCTAATCCCGAGGGTCAAGTTTTTGACCAAGAATCAGTCAGAGTTGTTCTCTCCTCCTGATATCTTTGTCCCGGACATCAAGTCTTTCTCGTCTGTCCCAGACCACAAGTTGTGGTGCCCTGTCGGGGCCCTTAAATGGTACATCAACTGGACCAGGCCACTCAGGGCGGCTTGTTCCCTACTATTTATCTCAACGACCCTGCCGTTTGGACCAGCTTTTCGCGACACGATCGCTCTGTCAAGTTTTGGCTATTAACGCATCCACACATGGTGAGTCTTTGTCCTAGTGATAAAGAGCTGTCTCAACCTGACAAACAAACTCGACAGGTTCAACGACGTAAGAGCAGTATCCATATCCTGGTCTTAACCTCAAAAAGTCCCAATCACAGACATATGCAAGTCAGTGTGTTACAAGGGCCCCTCAACACTCACCTCAGACTGCTACCCGAGGAACATCCTCCTGCAGAGCGACTCCGCACATGGCAGGGTCTACTTCACTCATCTTACCTGTAGAGCCACTACTTATGCATATTTCCCTAGACCGTCAGGTATCCACGCTAAGAATTTGATACAACAGTGCCCCCTATCCGACCTACCTACAGTGCCCCATGCCACCCTCCACCCACACCAAGTGGCGGGCCGGTGGGGCCCCGATCATTGCTCATGTCACATCAAAGTGCTAGAGATGCTGGCAGTCTCCAACGCTCTCCAGCATTTTCAGCCATCCGTGACAGGTCGATCTGTCCTAATCCGTTGTGACAATACGACCGTGGTGGCCTACATCAGCCGCCAGGGAGGCAGGCGATCCGCCCAGCTGTGTGCAATCACGTGGACCATTTTCCAGTGGTGCATATGTCACAGTGTGATTGTCTCGGCGGTTCACCTCCCGGGGGAGGAGAACTCCGTTGCCAACACCCTCTTGAGGGGATGGATCCGACCAACAGAGTGGTCTCTGCATCCACAGGTTGCTCAGACTCTTTTCCGACTGATAGACCGTCCTCATGTTGGTCTACTGCACGAGGGCCCGACGAAATTTCTAGTTCATCGGCCAGTAATTCTTCCGCAGAAGGCGGACATTCTGCTCCAGCCGAGCTCGGGTTTTCTTCACCCGGCTCTGCTGGATCTCCACTTGACGTGTTGGGTGCAAGCAATCCCTTCGCGCAGCTGGCTTTTCTCAGCATCCCCCCAATACTTCTGTAGGGGAGGTTGCAGATTTTCTGGTGTACCTCTTCCAGAGCGACCTCGCGTCCTCCACGATTAAGATCTATAGGTCAGCCATAGCGGCTGCCCACAGAAGCACCCGGATGGGTCCTCTATGTCGGACAACCAGGCCCTTCACCAGTTGCTCAGGGTATGTTTGTTTCACGACCCCCAACACGCAGGCTTGTCCCTGCTTGGGACCTATTCGGCGTGTTGGCCGCACTTTCTAGCCCCCCGTTCAAACCCTTGGGTGGTTCCACCATGTTGCACTTGTTAATTAAGGTTGCCTTCCTATTGGCCGTGGCTACATCCACACGACATAGCGAACTTCAATCCCTCAGGATAGAGCCGGGCCACATCCGATGGGAGCCAGGAGGTGTCCGCCTAATCCTGAGGGTCAAGTTTTTGACCAAGAATCAGTCAATCAGTCAGTTAAGATCTATAGGTCAGCCATAGCGGCTGCCCACAGAAGCACCCGGATGGGTCCCCTGTGTCGGACAACCAGGCCCTTCACCAGTTGCTCAGGGGTATGTTTGTTTCACGACCCCCAACACGCAGGCTTGTCCCTGCTTGGGACCTATTCGGCGTGTTGGCCGAACTTTCTAGCCCCCCGTTCGAGCCCTTGGGTGGTTCCACCATGTTGCCCTTGTCAATGAAGGTTGCCTTCCTATTGGCCGTGGCTACATCCACATGACGTAGCGAACTTCAATCCCTCAGGATAGAGCCGGGCCACATCCGATGGGAGCCAGGAGGTGTCCGCCTAATCCTGAGGGTCAAGTTTTTGACCAAGAATCAGTCAGAGTTGTTCTCTCCTCCTGATATCTTTGTCCCGGACATCAAGTCTTTCTCGTCTGTCCCAGACGACAAGTTGTGGTGCCCTGTCGGGGCCCTTAAATGGTACATCAACTGGACCAGGCCACTCAGGGGGGCTTGTTCCCAACTATTTATCTCAACGACCCTGCCGTTTGGACCAGCTTTTCGCGACACGATCGCTCGCTGGCAAGTTTTGGCTATGAACGCATCCACGCATGGTGAGTCTTTGTCCTAGTGATAAAGAGCTGTCTCAACCTGACAAACAAACTCGACAGGTTCAATGACGTAAGAGCAGTATCCATATCCTGGTCTTAACCTCAAAAAGTCCCAATCACAGACATATGCAAGTCAGTGTGTTACAAGGGCCCCTCAACACTCACCTCAGACTGCTACCCGAGGAACATCCTCCTGCAGAGCGACTCCGCACATGGCAGGGTCTACTTCACTCATCTTACCTGTAGAGCCACTACTTATGCATATTTCCCTAGACTGCAGGTATCCACGCTAAGAATTTGATACAACAGTGCCCCCTATCCGACCTACCTACAGTGCCCCATGCCACCCTCCACCCACACCAAGTGGCGGGCCGGTGGGGCCCCGATCATTGCTCATGTCACATCAAAGTGCTCGAGATGCTGGCAGTCTCCAACGCTCTCCAGCATTTTCAGCCATCCGTGACAGGTCGATCTGTCCTAATCCGTTGTGACAATACGACCGTGGTGGCCTACATCAGCCGCCAGGGAGGCAGGCGATCCGCCCAGCTGTGTGCAATCACGTGGACCATTTTCCAGTGGTGCATATGTCACAGTGTGATTCTCTCGGCGGTTCACCTCCCGGGGGAGGAGAACTCCGTTGCCAACACCCTCTTGAGGGGATGGATCCGACCAACAGAGTGGTCTCTGCATCCACAGGTTGCTCAGACTCTTTTCCGACTGATAGACCGTCCTCATGTCGGTCTACTGCACGAGGGTCCCCGATCCCCGGGCATGGCAGACGGACGCTCTGGTGATGCGCGTGGTGACGAAATTTCTAGTTCATCGGCCAGTAATTCTTCCGCGGAGAGCGGACATTCTGCTCCAGCTCGGGTTTTCTTCACCCGGCTCTGCTGGATCTCCACTTGACGTGTTGGGTGCAAGCAATCCCTCCGCGCAGCTGGCTTTTCTCAGCACCTCCCCAATACGTCTGTAGGGGAGGTTGCAGATTTTCTGGTGTACCTCTTCCAGAGCGACCTCGCGTCCTCCACGATTAAGATCTATAGGTCAGCCATAGCGGCTGCCCACAGAAGCACCCGGATGGGTCCTCTGTGTCGGACAACCAGGCCCTTCACCAGTTGCTCAGGGGTATGTTTGTTTCACGACCCCCAACCCGCAGTCTTGTCCCTGCTTGGGACCTATTTGGCGTTTTGGCCGCACTTTCTAGCCCCCCGTTCAAACCCTTGGGTGGTTCCACCATGTTGCACTTGTCAATGAAGGTTGCCTTTCTATTGGCCGTGGCAACATCCACACGACGTAGCGAACTTCAATCCCTCACGATAGAGCCGGGCCACATCCGATGGGAGCCAGGAGGTGTCCGCCTAATCCCGAGGGTTAAGTTCTTGACCAAGAATCAGTCAGAATTGTTCTCTCCTCCTGATATCCTTGTCCCGGACATCAAGTCTTTCTCGTCTGTCCCAGACGACAAGTTGTGGTGCCCTGTCGGGGCCCTTAAATGGTACATCAACCGGACCAGGCCACTCAGGGCGGCTTGTTCCCAACTATTTATCTCAACGACCCTGCCGTACGGACCAGCTTTTCGCGACACGATCGCTCGCTGGCTAGTTTTGGCTATTAACGCATCCACGCATGCGCCGCCCGCGTGAGCCACCGGCACAGCCTGGTAATAGCTCTGGGGGGAATTTAAAGCCATGAGAGCATCAGATAAACTGACTGGCTGGCGGGACCTCTTCAAGTCCCACCCACGACAAATCAAGACATGCCTTAACTCAATACATCCCACTAATGCTAGCCCAATTCCGTGGTAACTTTCATATATCTAGTAGCCAACTCTGCATATTGTAGTAACCGTCTGGGTATGTTCTGGGGTAGGTTGAATGCAGGAGACTGTTACCCCACCTAGTATTATGTGGGTTGAGTCTGCTAGTTGGAATGAGAAACTTTAGATGGCAGTCCACTGTGTACCGAGGGCGTATCACTCCCACAAAGGATAAACACTTGCCTGTGTTTCTTAGTGAGAGTTTTTGTGAACTCAACAAGCACTGAGTATGCAGTGCTCATCTACATCGGTGAAGGGCAAGCCTAATTTGCATTTTATATCTCCCAACGCATAAATCATTTATTTTCATGTTTAATTGCCGTACCCGCCGCGATATTGGCTTCGATTCATCCCGCTGACCCCAGCTAGCTCAGTGGCTTAGCGGTATGGCTGCATTAGTAAGCAGGAGGTCGTTGGTTCGAATCCCACCTGAGCTCGTGCATGATTGTTTTCATGTCCACTCAACAAACACTGATTATTAAAAAGCTGCATAATTGGATAAATTGCACCTGTTGTATCTAGTTCTTATAAGTGTTATGAAACTTATGAAAGTATGCTTATGTGAAGAAATTACTATTTTGATTTAACATTTCCTTATAAGTAATTTCATAGTTTGGTTTTTGTCAAAGAAATGCGAATTCATGGGCAAAGGAAGATAGAGTAACAGTCAACTGTGAAACTCCCAGTCCCATACAGTGCCCACTTTTTGAGAAAACAGGGAAAAACACCCATGGTATTTTTAGGAATGTTCTTGTACTCTTGTCATGTGCATTGTGTAGCCTTTGAGAAAGATCCTGCTAGGATTAAAATGCCTCAGGCCCTCTTAACTCCAATCATGTTATACATTTCAGGTCATTATTTTTGCTGATGAGCAGTTTGCTGCACGGTATTTTAAAATCTTGTCACCATTATAAATTGATAATTATTGGTCTTCCAAAGATCGTTGGTTTTTTATACTCTTTTACTGGATAAAAACAGCATATCAGGCACAAAATTGTAACGGTATGTTTCTACCATCACCATGTACATGTAAATACCCTGCAATATTATGTTGTAGATAAATCTGTGGAGATTTCTGTTTTGGTATACTACCAATGTATGATAATGTATTACCTTTAAACTGATCTGAAGATAACGGTATGTTTCTACCATCACCATCTGTATAACCTGTAATAATATTAAGTGGAGATTTTGGGTATACCAAATTGATCTGAAGTAGAATAATGCTCAGTGTGCCATTCACAAGCAGGAATAAGTCCCTTTGACACAGGGAAATGATTCAATGTCTCCAGAGGGGCAGTACAAAGATGTCGCACACTTATTTCCTATTTCACATTGTCTTTAACATATCATTTCTGCAATGTATCTTGTTAGATTAATAGCTGAATAATGTGACTGTAAATGTATTGACAGTGGATTACACTTCAGTTTATTAGAATCCTCATCCAGTAATTAAGTTCTCTTTAGTATGGTACATATGGTAGACAGCCAGAGCATACTGGCTGGAACGTCGAGTTAACCGGCTCTTTTCAGAGCCAGCCCGTACTCTCAAGAGAGTTAACATGGTGTTACCTCAGATTTCTGCAAAACCTGTTACTTTATGTACTTCCACCATGCACAGCCTTACATATATATGAAATATAATCCTTGTAACACCTTTGTGAAGTGGGTAGTCTACATAATTCTAAACAGCTGTATGAAAACAAAAAATGACACTTTATCAAGTGACAATAATGTCATTTTGCAGTTTGAACATGATAAATGCATGTTGTTTGTTGTTTGTTGCTAAAAGAAGACTCAGGCCTCCCCCAGCCAGGCCTAAATGGGCCTGCAACTAACACTTTCTTTATTTCCAGGCACTTTTACCTAGTCCCGTAGCTCTCAAATCCCAAAGCATACCCCCCTTAGAACACAGGCTTCATACGTATGACTACTGTAAAATCACACAGAGCTACCACGAATGAGATAGAGGCGACAATTAATGAAAACAAAATTTTTGTCAATTTCCACATGTCATTAAAAATATTTCTAATGCCTTCTAAGACACAAATAATGCTGTTTTGTGCTTGGAAGTTGTTCATTTCACTTGTAGGATATGTCCGTTAGGGTGTTCTCGATGAATTACAGAAAAAGTAAATATTTGGCCCAAATTGATAAAAACTGTAAGCCATTTTTGTAAATTTTTGTAAATCATTTTCTAATGATTCTAAGACCGCAATAATGCTGTTTTGTGCTTAAATGTTGTTCCTTTCACTTGTATACATCCGTTAAGATGTTCTCGATCAATTAGAGAAAAAGTAAAGTTTTGGCCCAAATTGATTAAAACTATAAGGGGTACCCCTCGCCATTTTTGTAAATTTTTCACCCATTTTTGACATGTCATTAAAATGATTTCTGATGCCTTCTAAGGCACTGATGCTGTTTTTTGTTTGCAATTTGTGACACGTTTAAAAGGTAACCATTTGTTGTTTATTTATTCCAAGTCCAAACCGAAACTTTAAATATATAATTCAATTGAAGTTTCGAGTGGTACCAGTGGCACAGTGGAAGCGCTCGGGGCTGCGGTGCCGGAGATCCCGGGTTCAAGTACCGGTGGTGCAAGAAAGTTTTTGTTTTTTATTCTAAGTCCAAACCGAAACTTTAAATATATAAGAATTTGTTGAAAGTTTCAAGTGGTACCAGTTGCACAGTGGGAGTGCTCGGGACTGCGGTGCTGGAGATCCCGCGTTCAAGACCCGGTGTTGAGAGAAAGTTTTTGGTTTAAAAGACTAAGTCAAAACCGAAACTTTAAATATATAAGAATTTGTTGAAAGTTTCAAGTGGTACCAGTGGCACAGTGGGAGTGCTCGGGACTGCGGTGCTGGAGATCCCGCGTTCAAGACCCGGTGTTGAGAGAAAGTTTTTGGTTTAAAAGACTAAGTCCAAACCGAAACTTTAAATATATAAGAATTTGTTGAAAGTTTCAAGTGGTACCAGTGGCACAGTGGGAGTGCTCGGGACTGCGGTGCTGGAGATCCCGCGTTCAAGACCCGGTGTTGAGAGAAAGTTTTTGGTTTAAAAGCCTAAGTCCAAACCGAAACTTTAAGTATATAAAAAATCCTAGTAACTTTCAAGTGGTCACAGTGGCACAGAGGAAGTGCGCGGGACTGCGGTGCCGGAGATCCCGGGTTCGAGACCCGGTGTTGAGAGAGAAAGTTTTTGGTTTAAAAGACCAAGTCCGAACCGAAACTTTAAGTATATAAAAAATCCTAGTAACTTTCAAGTGGTCACAGTGGCACAGAGGAAGTGCGCGGGACTGCGGTGCCGGAGATCCCGGGTTCAAGACCCGGTGTTGAGAGAGAGAGTTTTTGGTTTAAAAGACTAAGTCCAAACCGATACCTTAAATATTATGGATGAGCATATTTGTTCGGGGACCCAGTCCAGGAGGAAGCGGAAGGCCCCCGATCTCCACGCCAAGGATCCCGAGTTCGAGCCTCCAGGGTACCAGAGGAAAAGAACCACCTACCGACGGAGCACCTCCCCCTTTTGATGGAGCACCTCCCCCTCCCCCCTCCGATGGAGCACCCCTCCCGGAGCACCTCCCCCTCCCCCCCCCCACGGAGCACCACCCCCCCTCCGATGGAGCACCCCCCCTCCGATGGAGCACCCCTCCCGAGCACCCCTCCCGGAGCACCTCCCCCCTCCCCCCCCCCACGGAGCACCACCCCCCCTCCGGAGCACCTCCCCGATCCAGAAACCCCCCCCCCCCTACTAGATGAGATGAGATGAGATGAGATGAGATGAGATGAGATGAGAAGAGAAGAGAAGAGAAGATGGAGTTTTGCAATTTTTTTTCTTATAACTTTCATAGTAAAAAATTGCAAAACTCCATCTTCTCTTCTCTTCTCTTCTCTTCTCTTCTCTTCTCTTCTCTTCTCTTCTCTTCTCTTTCTCTTCTCTTCTCTTCTCTTCTCTTCTCTTCTCTTCTCTTCTCTTCTCTTTCTCTTCTCTTCTCTTCTCTTCTCTTCTCTTCTCTTCTCTTCTCTTCTCTTCTCTTCTCTTCTCTTCTCTTCTCTTCTCTCTCTCTTCTCTTCTCTTCTCTTCTCTTCTCTTCTCTTCTCTTCTCTTTCTCTTCTCTTCTCTTCTCTTCTCTTCTCTTCTCTTCTCTTCTCTTCTCTTCTCTTCTCTTCTCTTCTCTTCTCTTCTCTTCTCATCTCTTCTCTTCTCTTCTCATCTCATCTCATCTCATCT